>VXAY01007243.1:463234-484630 GCA_013399855.1 Oxyruncus cristatus | reverse complement strand
AAAAAAAAAAAAAAAAAAAAAAAATTATGAAAATGGGAAGCAGCAAAGTTAGGAAGTAATTCTGTATGTATACAAAGGTAAATTCATGTGGCCACATTTCTTCATATCTTCTGGGTTTTACTTCAGAACTATGAATTAACATGTAAGTATTTTGCCATTATTCCTGCTGGAGCTTTTAAAGTTAAACAAACAAGGCACATATGCATATATTGGGCCTGATTCTCATCTCCGTCTTGGTCCCATCACCCCGTGAGGTCAGGAGGTGGGAGTCAACTTTAATAAATTCTGCTTATAAAAAAGGTAGGTAGGTAAAAATCAGTTCTTCCAGAAAAGAAACTAGGCTTTTTTTGTTTCATTTGATACAATCCACAGATGTCAGCTTACTGAACAAGAAACACATTACGACCAGGCCTTCCAGATCTCTCAAAACTATGCATCTGTCAAGGGTGTGGTACCTCAATATTCACTGTTTTGATTCTAACTATATAGCAACCAAATTTCTGACAAGAAAGCCAAAGATGCACATGCTGAAATGCATGCAGTTGTACCAGTACGCATGTAAGTGGCCACAAGTTATACAAAACAGACAGTACTTCCCAAGGCAGGGGCGAGGGTGCTTTCATCTCAATAACTACCAACACTGTTTTGTAAACATACCTTGTGCCTCCTTACAGCAGCTCTTGGAAAACAATTTTTAATCCTCTTGTCCTTTCCCAAAATTATATAACTTAATCAATTGAACTGCACTTTTTTCCAAAAATTAACTGCTTTCTCAGAAAAGGAAAAAAAAAAAAAAAAGAAGAAAGAAAAGAAAAAGAAATGAAGGGAAAATAGAAAAGAAGCTGCACTCGCTGCCAAAACTGACTATCTTGTTATTAGAAAACACAACTGGGATGGTACAGAGGCCAAAGCTGAGCTACACTGAGAAACAATCATACCACAACCCTACCCCAAACAGTAGTGTAGAGGGATGAGGCAGGCACAGAGAGAGCACCACGTACACATGTTGATACAAGCTGAATCCAAAAGGTAACATTGCTTCTTGCACTAATGTATTCTTTTGAACTGTATTTGTATGCCAGTATAGTTAGGTATGTCTGTACAGAACATGCTGTTGTGGCCAAGAGTAGTTATAAAAATATTTTTACCCCTTCATAGATGAGAAAAAAAACCCCAACTCCTTTCATACAGAATATGAATAAATATTTAACTTCTACTGGAATAGACATATGCTACTGTGAAATACATTTAAGAAATCTGTATAATACAAGGCATATGGAAAACAAGTCATAATTAAAGAGCAAGGCATAATACGCCTAACAGAGTCAATCTAAATTGTACAAATATGATTTAACTTGATTTAACTTTGTTTTTAGTCAATGATACATTTAAAAAATAACAAGCCTTAGAGGAATACACTTCATGTACATACTACCGGTTTTATTCCCGATTAAAAAAATTAATGATTCAAGATTGTACATAACAATCACCTATGTAAGTTTTCTGCCCTGTTCTTATTATCATTTCCTCATATAGATAATAAACTTCCACCAATTTCTATTGATTTTGAAGAAAACTTATAAACATTGTGAAAAATCTCCAAGGACTTGGACGACAACAGTCATTACCAGAGCAAATCCATCTGGGTGAACATTTCAATCACAGTTTCTCCACTTAAGAGGAATTCAATATCTCAGCTCATTGACTAAGAATCAAATAGGTGATTTTCATAATTGATACAAAATAGAGATTCATTATCTACCAATAAATATTTACCACAGCTGAGAAGAGGCTGTTTAGCTTTAACCAACAAAAGCCTGATTAAACATTTCAGAAGACACAATGTAACAAGAAAGAGGATAGTCTCTACCTGCTATATTTTCAATTAAGCTGAGAATCAGAGGGAGGCAGGGTGTAGGCCTGTGCCTCTGCAGACACAGGGATTTGGTTCACTCTGATTACAGTACGTTTTATTAAAAACCTGAATGAAGATTTGTTTCCCTGAAGCTCTGGCTTGCTAACAGCTCTGGGAGAAGGATGAATGACAGCATTAAACCTCATCAGCCCAGAAATGAAGAATGCCAACAACTTGTCTAACCTGTAGATCAGAGGTTGCAGGATTCACTTGAATTAATACAATTTGAATCTGAGCATTTCTTTAAAACAACAACCTGACCAACTTAAGCAACTTTCAAGGATGGAGAATCAAAGCCAACCCACTGCAACATTTAGAAGGCTGCTCTACTGGTCAATCACCTTCACTGTCAAAATATTTGTACAGATTTTCTTTTCCCTCCATAAGAATTTCTTACTGCCTATTTTTAAAGGTCTGAAGTTATTTTAGGCACATAGGTGTGCCAACCCAATACCCCTTGCCTTTCAGCCTCTGTTTCATACTCTGAAAAAATCTCTAACCAACAGGTCTTGCATCACAGATACATTCTGTGCAGAAACTATGTGCAAATTCAAAAACAACATTTAACATGAGAAAACGTCAGGCCAATCAGGAAAGAATGCAGAGCTGCAAACTGGAGTTTGGCCAGAGGCGAGAGGAGAGACAGAGAAACAAGCAAGATAAGCTATGGGGTTTAGGGAGATAAAACCCCACACACAAACACCCCTCACCCCAGTTCCCAGAAATACAGTGTTTGCACCTACTCTGGTGAATGCTATTTCTTCTTCTGCCTAACACATGTACCAGCCACAGCAAGTCATTACTTAGGTGCTTTCAGAATTACACCATTCACTAGTACTCACTGTCACACACCGTCAGTACTCACTTTGCCAGGCACAAACATTTCTATGGATGGGTTGCTCTGGACAGCAAAAACCCAAGGGTGGCTACAGGCAGCAGCTTCAAAGCCCATCTCAAAAATATTTTTCCCATGTTTTTGGGAGGTGAAGCTATTTAAATTATCATCTTGAAATGCTGAATTCCTCACTTCCTCATTTTAGCATTAAAACCAAAACAGCAACAAAACGATGGGGAAAAACATTCTTGATATGGGATGTCCGATGCCTGACCCATGAGACTCCAACTCAGCAGGGATCCAGTACTAACACTCATCCCCACACACAAGCAGGGAACCCAAGCACTTGAAGGATGAAAAAAAAATTTGACATTTCATCCAAACAATGGCAATTGCGGTATAGAGAAAGAGGACAGGGGAGACACAACAGAGTCCAGGATTAAGGACTAGCCTGCAATACTACAAAGGTGAAGTCTCCACTCCCCAAGCACTCCTTTGGGAGATCACCTCATACCTGTCCCTGGGATCAATTCTCACCTCAGCACATCAATTTAAATAGAGTTATCCTGACTTGCATGGATGGGAGATCAGAACACAGCTCTTCAAAATAAGTTTTATTTTATGTTGCCTTGTCTTGTGTCAATGCCAATAAACAGGAAATGCTTTGCTTTCAGATTCTCCTGGGACATGTCACACTCCTTACACCAGATGAGCTACTAGGATGCAGTAACTGTTCAGCGTGGGAAGGAACATCCAGATTTCCACATCAGCTCTATTAATTGGCTACCAAGAGAGAAGAATAAAGATTAAAAAGAGAAAATAGGTAGAAACAACTGTTTTTGGGAAAGTTTAAATAAAACAAGAGTTATGCACAGAAAAAAAGTCACCCTTTCTACAAGTCTATCACAAAAAACAATAGAAGTTTCAAATAATTCCACAGGCCCAGAAAGAACAGAAAGAATGAATCTCTAGCTAGTCTGTGATACAGAATTTCCAAGGTCTAAACACAATTCTATTTCAATATAGAAAAACTGATAAAAGAATTGAGGAGCATTTGAAATAAATACCACATTAAGGAAAGTAAGAATGACCATGAGCAGAGGTCCATTAAATGATGTGCTTTTCTATACAGAAGCCCAAAGCATGGAGAGAACTGGAAACCAGATTTTTATCAAACCATCTCTGGAGGAAGTAGATAACATAATTCAGAAAATGGGAGAAAGATCTGGGAGTGCCGTCGGGAGATTTAGGGAGAGGAAAGGGAAAGCACACAACCAGAAAAAATCCCATGAGTGTAGAAAGACTTCAAGACCATGGAAAATATTTCCAAGTGCAGAACCTAGAATTAGATAGAGAGAAGTGGAGAACTCTTCACCCTAAGCATCTTGCTTTACAGAGGTGAAAAGGTAAAAGTGTGCCTGAAATACAGGAATATCTGGACTCTGTTAAGTCCTAGTTAAGCAAGCACAGATCATCTTAATTAACTAAGCTTTGGGAACTGTCAGGAGGACAAAGATTAATTCTGTTTAACTCCACGGATAACACTTTTTAAGAACAAAAAGGCCCAGCCCGCCCAGTAGCTTCATCGGCTTCATTCAGTTTTAGTAGACCAGAAATGGTCTATAGAATGAGCCACTTCTCATTTCCACAGGGATACTGTAGAGAAGAGGAAAAGATACTGCATAAAAACTTCATAGAAAATACGTCTTCTATTAAACAGTACCTTCATCCAAACACACGTGACTACGACTGTACAAAAACAACTCAATCCTCAAAAGAAAAAAAAAAATCTAGAATAAATCTTACGTGAGGATCTATTTTCTATTTGCTCAAATATTTTTTCCCGTGCTGATGCCCACTAATTTGCTTCATCCTCACCTATGGGAAGCTCCTATGGCTGTTTGCTCAGTGAGCGCCATGCTCAGTGAGCCCCCTTGCACATTCAAGACCACTCCCAGCTGTTCTGAGAAAGGTATGTGCTCCTCTAATAAGGACAGCTGTACTGTGAAGCAGAGACAACTCCACTTACTGAAAAGCCTGCTCAAATTTGGCCTGAATAAACTTCTTTTCATGGCTGTCCAAATATCTCAGGTCTTACATGCTTTATCTCTGGTCCGACTGCTCACCCAAACTACCTAAATAGGCTAATTTTCTAATGTGCTTCTGGCACTCACATCACAGACCAGGAGGTGTGGAGCCCTTGCAACCTCCTCCCTGAAGGTGGATGGAAAGTTCAAACTAGAGCTTAGTCTAAGACTAGCCATCCTGAGGATTTAATTCTGCACTAGGGTGCATCTCCTTATGTACTTTACACTGAGTTTTCAGCAGAGACACTATGTACCTAAAGCTCTCAATCATTCATGCTGCTGATAAAGTAGTTTTGTGATCTACCTCTCTATTTCACTCTGTTATCAGGGAGCTGGGGACCATTTTCTGCATTGAAATTGCTTTGTCCAACATCCATTCATACCTCCAAGATCACAAATAAGTAAGTAAACATGACAAACAGCAGAGCTACTCCTGTATCTACTTGCTCACTGGCATTCACCCTCTGACCTTTGTTTCTAAACAAGCATCAGTTTTGCTACTCCATTTTGTTCTGATTTTTTTTTAACCAGTATGTAAACATGGTGCCAATGCATTACACTGCTTTGCTATCCAGCTATGGTGATACAGCTTTGATGTTACTCTCCAAAGTTTTACTTCATTGAAGTTGTGTTTAACCCGCCATGAACAGAACCACCTTGTGCAGCACATCCTGCCTGCCTGTTAAAAGCCAGAGTACACCTGCTACTCTCCCCCAGCAAGCAGATCTCTGCCACCATACTTTCACGTTATTGCCCTAAATTTACATTTATATGAGTAAACTAGAATTTAGGGTTTCTTCTGATATGGCATTGTTATTATTCCATTGTATTGATACCTAGTTATTAGGCCACTAAATGCATCTTTGAAGACAACTTTCACCTATTTGACCAGTATTGCCAAAGAAGAACTTAATTACCAGTTCTGCCATAAATGCATTTTTAATAGAATGCTCCTTTTTCTCTAAACACTTCAAAGCTGCAGAGGGAATACAGCATTACCCACAGAATGGACATAATACAGAAGCAAAGCTCAAGGTATTACAACAGTATACATTTATAACAACAGCGTTCAGCCGCAATAAATAGTAAGGCACTACAGTACAATACAGAGCCATATCACTTACAAGATTAACACAAAGGTTTTTGTCAGATAAAAGTACTCTGGAAAGTTCATATGTAAGATATTTTCTCCTACATTACACATGAAAAAAATCAAGATATTCATGCACAATAAAATATTAAAACAATAGTAGCTTTGCACACTGTATTAGCCTGTGCCTATAAGGAATTATCTGACCAGCAGCAGCAAGACTATGTGCTCTACCTAATGCTTTACACAGCTACCCACACGAAAAGACTTTCCCCGGCTTTTCAGGTTCCCTTGTCTTAGTGTTTGGGGTAACAAAAGCAAGTTCATGTTCTTCACAGATTGCCTGGAGCAACAAGACCCAGGCTTCCCAAGGATTATAGTCCTTGCAGCCGCACAGTGAAACAGCAGTTGGCAGCAATAGCTGGAGGAGCTGGAGAAAGGGTAGGTATTTTGAAGGATGGTCAGAAGCAAGCCATTTAGGAATGTGAGAGGGTAACTGTCCTTGACATTTGCAAACTGGCAAGCGCTGTACAGTAGTGTCCAGGCTGTGAATATAAAATACTTTAGGTACTGCAGCTAGAGTTTAGCAGTCGTTCCCTATTTGGTCACTCAGAACTCAATGTTCTTTAAATAAATACTTTTACAAACTACAACTGTACCAATGAGCATATCCAGCTCTTGCAAGACACCAAACATCCTTCAAGTACCTTATGGCTAATGTTTTACCCTGGACACTGGTTACCCATTGTAAAAGTAATCTGAAGTCCAATCATTTAAAAAATGATGACTCAATTTCAAGAAAGGTAAGTCTGGTTTACAAGGAAATTATAAAATTTAAATGTTTGTGCATTTGTGTGCACATTTACATACACACTAGAATCACTGTGAAAACACAAACACACAGGGCTCAGGTTTCTGAATTTTTGTGAGCAACTGGGACATGACTTCAAACTTCTCTAAAGGAAACTATGTGTCTTAACCTAAGGACCTGACTCCGAGAACTAAGGCTTTCACAGTAAGTATCATGTAACTCGTGATAGGAGCTACCAGCCCTGCAACGAGAGAAACCATTTTCTCAGCTTTTGTCATTAGCAGACACATTCCTCAAGGTGGGATGAATAAAATTATACTGATAACCCCACTTCAAACTGTGTGCAAGCTTTAACTTGGCAATATTGCAACATGAAAAAAGAAGGGAAAAAATAGGAGTTATCCTTCAGAAAGTTACCCATGCTGGGATTTAGTATACGCATAATTTCATTTCCTGAAGCCTCTACTGAAAAGGCCCTTCCTAGCATGGGAAGAGGGAGAAGACAATAAAAACCAGAGGACAGAAGTAGGTTACAAGTAAACATTATCCATTTAAACTGCTAATGACAAGCTCTGCTGTTATATTTTTATCAATGCTTTTCTGCAAATTACTTTTATCACTGATAATTTAGCTTTTATTTCATTATCTGGCACAGCAGACAAAAGGAAAACAGATTTGTTTTACAGCAGCTCCAGCACTTGCTCTGTCCATTAACATTGACAGACAAAGGTAAATTAAAGCTTTTAGACCACATTTTCAGCATATGTGGTACTGAAATCTCTGTTTCTAACCAATATGTGTTTCTAAAGGAGAACAGATTTCATGCTAATCCTTTTATTCTCTCCACCTAGTTAATGCAAGTTTTTGTGTTTTCATACTTTTTCCCAATTCAGTTTTATCTGCTTCCAAAACCATCTCAGGCCAATAGGGGAGAAACAGTATTTTAAACAAGGAAAATACTACATTTCAGTCAGCTGAAGAGTGAAATAGCACCTTCCTTCCTTCCAGTTTTCTTAAGACCACAAAACCTCAGAGGACCTGTGCTTGATCAAAATATTAAATACGCATAAAAAACCCTTGGAGGATTTTATGTTTTTCCCAGTGCTCCACTTCATCCTGTTTTTAGTAATGTTTTCAGCTACTCTACTTACCTCAGTAGAGGTAAACAAATTGCTTTATAACTTTCGTCTAAAATAATAAACTTATTTATAGAAGTTAATGTAACTACCCAGCTGCTCTGGGCAGACAGTGGCCTCTCCATTGAAACGATAGTATAATGGCTTTGATTACAGTTTTGCAAGAAAAACAACAACATTATCAACTGCCTTAAAAGTGCTAGTAATAGTCATTAGTAATAATCATTCTACTAAGGAATACAGTCACTTCTGTTCTTGCATGAAATAACCTTTCACTTTGACTTAGCAAAAAAGCTGTATTAGCAAACCAGAATTTAAAAGTCTGAACTGACAGCCAGATATTCTGGCTTGCTTCAAAGATCACTTGTGTTATCAATAAAAAAAATAAATTCTTTAATTCTAGATATTTGAATAATTTTAATTTGTCATATACAAACCACATAAAAGGGCTCTTTCCCAAAGGCAATAAATAATGTCATTACTAGTTGTTTAGTCTGAAATTGCCACCACAAACCAAGCATAAGCATTTATTACTATATGATACAAAATTAAAAGCTAGTGAGAGTATTTCAAAGAAAGAATATTCTACTTTTCAAAAGTAAAATTAAAGAGTTCTGCTACCAAAATTCCTTTATTGACTACTCACTTTCATGACAAATTACCCAAATACTACCAGATGTCATTTTCTAATAAACCCCTTATTCTTCTTAGAATACATTTTTTAAAAGCCTCAGATAAATTCAGTTTAGTTTTTATATCCCTGCAGTAATCATTACATGACCAACTACAAACAAATTTTATTGCTGGGCAGGTCAGATTGATGAAAATAGATTGATATTAAAGCACATGGAAATTTGGAAGAGCAGCAAAATACTTCTTGAAGCACCACCAAGGCAATTTTAAAGCACAAACATGAATATAATTTAATCATTTCCTTACAAGCAGGCTTAGCTACAGGGCTCCCAAAGTAATGACAATAATGAAGTATCAGAGCATGTATTTTAAGAGGACCTTTACTGAGATGAGGGAGAAGGAAGAACATGGTAGTTAAATATTTTTAACCAGCTTTCCAGAGATGAGTCTAAATCAAGCTCTTACCAATCTTCCCTGTCATAACCCACTACAGAGGTCAGAGGTTGCAGCTTTCCCAGAGGTTCACTGTGCATAACAAACACTAAAAGTTCCTCAAATGTAGTTTATATACAACAGCAAAAGTGCTATGGCCATTTACATCCCATACAGTCCCATTAGTATTGAACAGGGCATAAGCAGGGCAGGCAAAAGCATGAAATGGTCACATGTTCAACCAGTACTAGTACTCACGCCTGCAGAAGTTATTGCTTCTTACAGTCTTTAAAACTGTGCTGTGAAAGGATGACAAAACAAATCCTTTACTACAAATATATAGACATTTTGAGTGGATTTTTTTTCTAATGTATTAAAATTATTTGTCATTTATTATTAAGCCTTACAAAGGGACTCGGGGGTGCGCATACTTTTTTATTGTTTTGAGAGATGTCCAGTGAATAATTTGAGTAATTTGAGATTGCAAATTGAGCTCTGCAAGCTGGACTGGAGGAGCAAGTATAATACCCTGTAGCTAACCTGAGGAAATCCTGGGGACATACAGTCAATCGGAGCTTGGCCACTCTGCCAAAGCTGAAGCCTTTGGCTCTTGTGCTAGGCATCTGACCTGTATGCTATTTCATGTCTATAATTTATCTTAAAACAACATCAGGGACATTGGTAGGAGAGGGCAGGCTGCTGAATGTGTGTGCTGAACTGTCTAGGAACTTGCCATTCTGACTGCAGTTAGAACTTACTCTTCTAAAACTGTCTCCAATCAACCAATAAAATAAAATTAAAAAAACCCCACAAAACAAAACAAAAACCCAACAAAAAACACTTTTCCTTGAACTGTTTGAAATACTTCAGAACATAAAAGAGCCAACATAATGGAGATTGTTCCAGAAGAAGTTACCAGCACAACCAAAAAGGCAAAGAGAAACTATTGAGTTTCCCAGACATTATCATCATCAGTAAGATCAACATAAGGAGACTTTTCTGCACCAAGCTGTTCATATAGCACTGCGGAAGAACAAAGGGACATTAATGATGCTGTTGCACGTACTGCACAGCCTGACCAGGACAGGGAAGCGTCGAAGAGCCTGAGGCCGCCAGTCTGTTGCTCCACCAGGTGCCCCGTCTCCAGCCACCCACTGCCTGCAACATCTGCTGTGTGCACGCAGATTCTGCAGAAGCCAATTTCAAATAGCCAAAGAAGACTGAAGTCTTCTTAACATGATGCAAATGAGAATTCAGCTTCAGCTGGTTCTGTGAATACAGTTGGTACCCATAAACCTATCCTTTTCACACTCAAGTGTTCTTTGGCATTACCATGCCCTACAAATACCTACAACTTCTTTGGCACACAAGGATGTTTCAAAAACAAGAACAGCTTTGTAATTATGGTTTTGCTTTGTATGTAAGTAGTGGTAACCACAAAAATATATTTTAGGCGATGTGCTGTACATACAATTCTATTTAGCACATAAACATCTCTCTCCTAAACAGAGCCTATTTGCATTCATTAACCACGCTGGTGCCCCTCAAGCTTTTTGGAGGACACATCACCATCTCCTCTCTTCATCACTCCCTGCCTACACCAGCACCCTGCTGTCTGTCAGTGCCTCACTCCTTCTCCTATGACATCGCACAAGTCTCCACCACAGACTTTATACTTTTTAAATAATGATATGTATAGAAGAGTCTCAGCATCTGCATATGCTAAGCACCTTCAGTTCCTCAGTAAAGTCATCCTACAGGAAGCAAATGCAAATTACTGCCTTCCAGACATAAGGCACGGTCCTGGGGACCTTGTTATTAAATCATTAACCTTCACCTTTCATTTTACCTATGTTTTCAGTATTCAAATGTTCCTTGAGATAGACTACCTTAGTATTTCCCCATGCTGCAATTTGTTACAAAGTATTTAACTCCATTGATTGAACAGTGACAAACAAATGAGAGCACCAATTTTCAAGCAACAAGAAAGCAGTTCGATAATTACTGAAAAGTTAACAACAGTGTCCACAAAAATCCTTGTAAAAATCTGTTTGTTCATGATTCCTATTCAATCCATAAAAGAAGAATTTCAAAGAGCCCTAAATACCATTTTCTCTGTCTTCAAAGCTGTAACTCTGCACCCTACTGATGTTCCAGTTTATCAAGATATGATGCTAGCCATGGCTGCTATCTTATCTCTGTAATCCCCCAGAGTTAGGCCAAGGCTAGAGTTGTGCTAAGGATACGTAAAAATGTGCTTTGCTGTGGAAAAAAACACAAGTCATTTGGAGAAAAGGCAGAATAATTGGTATGGAATTATTATTATGGTTGCTAGTAGCAAATGTTTGTTTTCCTGAGAGAGGGGGAAGCAAGGCAGAAGCAACATTGCATAAGAGCTCTTATTTATTAACCATCAGACTAAAAGTTGATTCATACACATACTAACATTAAGGGGGTTTGCTGTCAATTTGGGTAGAGTGAAAGCAAAGCTGTTTTGCCCATATATCAACCCTTTCTACCTTCTTGGTGTACCCTTGCTTACAGTGGAATACACAGGAATAACCCTGGTGTGCAAGGTAAGAAGTTGATGTAGCCCAGCATCTCCCCATCAGCCCATTCAAATCCGCAGACACTTAGAAAAGGACATAAAAAGCAGAGCAATGCTTCCCCAAAATGTTCTCCCAGCCTCCACACCTCTCAGCCTTCCCCTGAGCACCAACCCCAAGGAAATCTGTTCAGTCAAACCTCTAGTGGCTACACATGCTTTTGATGACTGAATCTAGCATATAGCCAAGCCCCAGCAAAACCTTTTAAAATTGCATGCTGTGGTCAGCCAGCATAACACTCAAGAGCTGAAACTCATCAGACTTCTTCACAGCTCACGGTCCTGTCCTGCCAGCCCTCCCACTAGGCCAGTAACCTACAGCAGTCTCCTCATGAGAAAGTCATGACGGTGAACAGGGCTCTGCAGAAAGGGCAGAGCCCCTCGGTCCCTTCCCAGCCCCCAGGCAGCATCAGTGCTGCATACGCCACCTCCACCCAAAAGACAACCTCACCAAGCCTGCAGGGGCACTAGTACCAGCAAAAGAAAATTGTACCTCTTGTCCGCTGTTAAAGATCCCCTTGTACGAAGCTTTTCTTTGCCTTTGTTTCAAAAATGTTCCCGTACTTACTTTTTTAAGGAAGCAAAACATATTTTTTTTGCTATTGAGAGAAACAAGTTTTCACACATCAGATGTCACCGTTCTTTCTGAGACTTTTGGACTGACATTTCAAAAAGGTGTATTTTCATAATTTTTATTCCACACCCCTCCATTCCCATCATACCCTAACGCTTTGAAAACTCAAACAAAAAGCAGTGCACCATAAGCAACAGTTAATATTTACTGTTCACTTCTGCTTGTTCTGACAGATCTGTCAACCAGGGAGCTTTTCAGGTCTCTATTTTTTGTGGTATGGCTAAGATTATACTTCCTCACCATAGTATATGCCGGGGTTTAATGTTAATTTTACTATTCTTTCATTTCACTTTTTCAAACCACATCCATTTAAGCTTTTTAAGCATGCTTAAACATACAAATGTACTAATTGTTGCTATTAGACCTAGCCTCTAAGAGGCTTAATATACTGAATTACTACTTCAGACAGTAGGAGAAGCTGTTCCAAAACTCCTGAGGTCCTCAGTATTTAGTGAGACCAGATTTTTTAGTATACAATAAAATTATTGTTACACACCTAGAGCATTCCCTCATGTGACAATATACAAGTCACAGTATTGCATGAGATGTGGTGTGTTCTGCTGTAATGTCACAAGGTTGGCTTTGCCTGCTGACAGACTATAGCCTCTAGGCAAGTTTTATTAAAAAAATTAAAAATTTAAGAATAAAATAAAAATCAGCAACTCTTTTCCAACAAGGATAGCTATATGAGAAGTCTCTCTTTCCCTTATGCACACCACCTATGAAAGAGGTTTATAGGTGATGCCCACTTTGACAGCTGCAGAATACATGAATTTATCAAAAACACTGTAATGCTCTTTGGCACTGTACGCATAACCCCATTTCTGCTTTTTCCAGTTTGTATTTGAGGAAGAGACTGCGTAAAGACTAAGTTAATTCTTGCCCCTGTAAAAGTTTAGCCTGAAAAACACTGAGCAAGCTTTTCAGCTTCAAGAAGGAGCAGTCATGTAAGAGACCCTTTCTACCTTTATCTGTGAGCACAGGCATTTCGAAAGTGTGTATCTGCCCTAACACATCCTTCAAAGAAGAGCAGTATCTCACCACACCAAAAGCCAAGTGACGGAGGCTGCTATACTCCTCAGAGATACTCATCACGCCCCTCCTGTGGCAAGACACATGGGGATGGCTGATCAGTGTCCTTAACACAAGTTCCCCATGAAGCTCCAGACGTGGCCATGTACTCAGCCACGCAAGGGACACGGGGTGTTCCCCAGCTTTCAAAGCAGATTACCGCGTACAGCTACACGCTTGTTTACTTGACTGAGATCCATATTTAGACATGTATACAAGTGCATAATCCCAACCTGTTTACTGGGGCAAAAATCCCACTGAATGCAGTGGTTTCATGTTTGCCTGTACAGTTGAGGACTAAACTCTTAAATCTTCTACTGTGCCTGTTTGCACATTTCTAAATCACGAATAAAAAAGTGAACATGCCCATGTGACCGTGGATCTGACACTTGGCTACATCTGGATGCAGAGAGCACAGTGTGCCTTTCTAACACTGCTGATAAAAGTACTAATGCTCAACACATCTATTTTGAACGAGAGTTCCTAAACCTTGTTATTCTATAAGCTGAGTAAATTTCTAACTCTGACTTTATAAGCCAAAACAATTTGTCTGAAATAATTTAAAACTATTTACACAGGAGGCACAAATGCTTTTTAAAAGAAACAGACTGTCCAGTCCTAACATTTCTCTCAAATAGCTTCCATTTAGAAGGAAAATCCCTACTGACATTGAACCGCGTTCTCTAGCTGGCTAAGCAATTCTCAGCTCACCACCTTTTGCAATTCTTATGCTTATTCCCTAATCTTAGGATCAATCCAGCATCACTCTAATTCTATCATACAATTCATATTTGTATGGTTTGACCAGGACTCCAAACCCTTTAGTGAGGAGCAAGCTTGGTACTGGCACATAAAGTGGCTTTTCTCCACCTCTCCAGGTGAGGTGCACCTGGTTTATTTGGTACTCATGCAGCTAGAGCTGTATGGTCAAGCCCTACTAGGATCTCTGGCTTTGAATCCATCTGCCAAAAATGCAGTGCGTATCTATCTATTTATATATAAAGCACATCCCCCCTGAAATGCTGGCATTCCCAATACTAAAACATGGTCTGCTAGATGTCAGTAGTATCACCACTATATTACTTTAACAATTCCCCAAGCATTATATTAGTTGGACTGTAGTAATTAAAATGTTGATCCTAAGAATCCAAGGTAATAAACTACTTTTAAGTGACCGTGAAAGCTGCCTCATAACACACATTAACCAGCAAAAGTTTATTTTCCCTTAAATTAATCAGATTAAAAGACAGTGTTGCAAGAAGTCATGTGTAGGCAGCATGAATTTTTCTATGTCAAAGTTACTATGACAACTGGATAACCCAGATTCATGGAAAAGGTGACTGTATGAGACAATTTAAACAGAATCTCACATAACTGTGATAACTAAATCAATTCTAATGCATTCTCTTAGAATGACTCCTGTTTCTTCACAGCAGATAGCATTTAATTGGAAGACCATACATGTCCTGAGAACTATAACACACAAATCAGTACAGTCTATTGAGTAAGTTTACAAACATACTGAAGTGACTATTTTATAATCTCTACTCTTCAGCTTTTCAAAGGCATGCCAGGAACAGGGCTGCCAAAGTACATGAGAGTAACAGTTTGAAAACTACATTCAAAAGGCGGTTCTAGAAAGTGTCATGTTAGACAAGCTTCTTTCTGAAAAAGAGTTACTGACAAAGCTCTGTAATTACACTCAGTGTTCTATGCATAAATACATGTACAAACACAAATATCTGGAAAATAATCAGCATAAATACAGTGACATGGCACAAACTGCTATGAAATTCATTTTCAAAACACATATACAAACAATCCAGGCTAGTAAATGGTAAACATTAACAAATACACTTGGTTCAACAGGAATGCAAAACTAACGCATATTTTAACCACAGACAATTGCAGAAAATACTTGTGTGGAAGCATTAAAAATCAGCAGAATGAAAATGCTATTTTCTGATTTCTGCCATTAAATACTCCGTATACCTGGAATATGTTTTCAAGGCAAATGTAGGGACTGCCACTGCTAGTGACTACTAGCAATAATAAGAATTTTACAGTGCTCTGGAAATGTGTTTCCATTCATACACCACGTGTGGTGCTGCCTCCCCCACCCTTAATTAAAGCCCGTATTCGTTACAGAAATCAGAGCAACAATGGCACATGTTTCAGAGGTGCAGTCAATCTGAAGTCATGCCTCACGCTTATCTTGTCACAAGGCTGCAGCAACTTTATTGCCTTCAGACATGTCGGCACTGACATACGCCCCCGCTGCCGGCGCTTTCCCTGTGGAAGGGCGCTTCCATTGGCGTCACCGCCGGGACACCTCCTGCCACTGACATGGCTCAGTTGCACGTTTGCAGGACTGGCCTTTTAAAAAGTCGACCGTATAAACTGGGCAGTGACCAGAATGAGCTGCAGTTATACAAGAAGCAAGGAAATATTATGCAAGACCACAGGAAGTCAGAGGAGACAGCATTCTGGGCAGGCCTGGCAAGGAGTCTGTGTGAACTTCAGCTAACAAGCAAAGCTCGGTCATTGGCGCCAAATTCAGCAGAGAACATTCCCAGTGCTGCAAAGGATAACACTCCCCATACTTTTGCCAATGGGCTACATTCCAGGACGCCATGTACCTGATGAAATGCAGATAAACCCGGGTCTTACTTTTCGCCAAGTTTTCACTTATTTTTAAAATTTGAGGCGTATTTTGGGCCAACGTTTGTTAGAAGTGGCAAATGGTTTGTTTTCATGGCTTTGCTAATAGATCACTTGTTCTTACACTCCCTGTAATTTCAACTACAATAAGTGACCTACAAAGAAAATGTTTGGCAGAAGCCTCATTTTTTCCATGCATCTTGCCCATCTCTACCTCAAGGCTCTCTGCTAATAGGATATGTGAGGGTTATGGATTGCTCTTCCCTTGGCATTTTGGAATGACCTCAGAAAACGCACTTGGTACAAAAAGATGACACCCAACTTTGCACATAACTACACTATTTTAGTCTGCTTCTATGTAAAAAGTAATTGTTTGGGGGTTGGCCCTTTTTTTCATTTCTGAGAATTATCTCACCCAGGTCCCACTTGGAGAAGACATTCATTAATGAACCAAGCAAACTTGGTTTCCAAAATGACTAAAAAAATTTGCCTTAATCTGGTAAACATTCATCATCTTGCAATAATTGAGTTCAGAGAAGTTTTATGCTTTGTTTCAGGATTCACCTTAAAACATCAATGATAAGATGTTGGAGGTGGAAATCCATTTTGAGGTTCACACACACATGCTGCCAAATAAGAAGCACAGCATGCAAAGTCTTACACAACACAAAACAATTACCAATTGTGATGAGAGTACACAAAGCGTTCTCAAGAGAATCTATTTTATGTTTGTAATCACCCTCAAAAAACACACAATAGCGCTCTCCTTCCAGCAAATACATAATACAAACAAACCCCAAACAGTAGTACTGCCTTGACTGGGGGAAGTGATTCTGAGAAGTATAAGAGATCTCAAGTAGATACCGATTGCCAGCGCCAATGAACCGATTTTAAAAGTTTTCATCATTATCACTGCTTATGGGAACAGCAAACATACGCAACTCCTAACGAGAGACTCCCGCCTTCAACCTGGTTTGCACATGAAAAGGTTCCCATAACCTACTGCTTTTGCAAAAATAATCAAACAAGCACTGCAACAACACAGGAAAGTGAAAATGTTAGTGGTGACAATGCCTTCATTGTTACTGCTAGTATAACAATGCCCAAAATTAATTATAACCCTGACAATCAACACCAAGGCACACACAGTTGGACCTCTCCAACCAAAACAGAGCTTTCTACAGCCGGATCCAGAGTTATAGCTGTTGAGAAGTGCAGTTGTTTCTCCAGTTGAAGTCAGCAATTCCTGTCCAGCAGAAAGAACTCCAGCTGCACTTCTCAGGGCCTGAGTCAAGCATACACTGGTGGTTTTAATGTGGCCAGTCAAACACCTCACAGTATCGAGGGTTAGTATTAATCATAGTTGCACAGCAGTTTCTTCATCCAAAACCAGTAAGGCCTAAGCACACAGAAAAACTCAGAAATGCCCAGGGTAAAGAACAGCGTTCTATCTGTACCTATTTCTACCAAACAGCAAGGCAAATATCTCACAGGAAGTTTTTAAACACCACAAGGGTTAACTAGTGAACCACGCCACAAAAACAGCAAGCTGTTTTTCCAGCAAGGCCACCAGGAAAAACACATTTCTCCAGATTCTGCAGGCTGCTGGTGGATCCTGGTACCTGTGGCACAGCAAGCTGAAAGCCTGTAGCTGGCTGGCACCTGGACTTCTTCAGCCACAGAAGTCTCTCATCTCTACAGGGGAACACGCTTGTGGTGCAATTTTCCCCTGAAGCCATCACAACACCTATCTCCAGGTATTTAATATTCTTGAGATCTTTACAGCTCTGTCAGAAATGGAGGCAGAGACACACTGAAAACATGTAAACCTTCAGAAAACAAGCTAGAAGAGGATAATTCATCTAATCACTGTCTCATCATCTATTAAAATTTCTTTCAATGACTGCATTTCCAAGTAGTTCCCTGAGCCAAAAGCCTTCTCCAAACTTCCTATATGCAATTCATATTCAGCTACAACAAACTATAATATACCTACCATCACAAGCAGTAAAGCATTTACTTCCTCCAGGGTGGAGGGGGAGATGTCCTGACTCTCAATAGCAAGTATATCTCTTGGTTGAGGCCTTCTCTTTGTTTTCCTTCAATACAGTGATATCATATTCCACAGTTTCACTGTATGTCCTAAAACATCTCCTGGTATGGGAGCAAACTAAATACTTTCAAAACAGAGTGCACTGAAATAGATTTGCCCACCAAATATTGCCTTCTTATAACTGTGAATCAGAACTGACTTCCTATACAAGTAACAGTATAAGAACAGATGCTTGTTCTGCTTTCCTCATACCTTACTAAGTGTTTGACCATTTGCTTAATCTACCACCTAAGAGAAGTAGAACCCAAGTGAAACCATCACAAAACTCCATCTTAAGGGGATAAAGGTTCATACCACACAAAGCTGACATCATATTTTCCTCAAAGGTGTTTTCACAAAGCAGTACCCAGAGGTCTCAGGTAGAAACTGAACCCCATTTTGATAAAAGTTCTAGACATTATGAAGCTGGAGGGTTTTTTGGTACAAAAGCCAGAACACTCCATCTGTTAAGTAAGGTACAAACAGAAACTAAGAAACCCACCCAACAGGAGCACACAGTTCAACACACAAATGACTCGGTAAGCTCATTCCACAGCTGTAACCTACTCAAAATGTAATACAACATGAAATCACTTTATGTTTGCAGTGTATTCATCACATGACTCCCTCCAAAGGAATGCTCTATGATGACTTCACGTTGGCACAATGTCTTCTTAAAGGTTTTAACAGGTCAGGCAGCAGGGACTCTTCCTCTTTCACCTCTGCCTTTAGGTGGACCTCAGCTCCACATTAGCCATCACTGCACCCAAAATCCTTACTGTGACCTGCAATGCAGACTTTGTTCCCTGCTCACTTTATTCCCCAGGCTGAAAGAGCACTGAAAAGCCACTCCTTTTTGAGTGAGCACGATTGGCTGTCATCTGCCTCCTTTAAAATGAATTTTTTAAGAAGTGTCAGAAAGCGATAGTGGTGGTCACTGTGGTTCATCGCTTCATACTTGTCCTTAGAGAAGCTAAAATTTAGTTACAGCATGTTTATGGTGACATTTAGGTTTGGGAGGCAGGAGATGTTGTCCTTAGATTTGGCAGGCAAAGGGAAAGAAGGGGTGCTATACAGGTGACACAGATTCTTGCATTTGAACCATCAGGGACTGTGCATACAGTATGCAAATATACCAATAAACGTCGGTATAAACATTTACATATATGCAAATATACCAATAAATGTCGGTATAAAATATTAGGGTTTTCTCAGTGTTTCTTCTTTATACTGAAGAATGTGCCTGCTCCATCTTCAGGCCAACCCTGCCACTCATACACAGGAGAAGCCTTAACTGAATGAAGATTCACAGGCTTCAGCCTATGCAGTCTGTGTGAAGGAGGTTGTGTATGCTGACCTCTAAACCGATGTCACATGAACCCCATATATCAGTACCGCTTTACTTTCTTACAACTCTCAGTTCAAAGAAACTGAGAGCACATGATTGCTGCTCAACTCCCCATCTGCAGAAAAGACTGAGTTTTGGTGTGACAGTCAAACCCTGCTTTTCATTCTTATTGCCCTGTGGGTTGCTCACCTGCCTGCTCTGTGATGAAATCTGAAAGAATAAGGGGTTTTATCATGTCCCAGATGCTTTCAGGGTGTTGCAATCCCCTGCCGCCACCGCCGCCAACACCACCCCATCTCAATTGCTTGGGGCGTCTAAATTGCACACGGATCTTATATGACAGGAGGGACAAATTCAAAGGTGAAGCAAGCGAAGGCGTAGGTCACCCGTCAGGACATGGGTGTAACCTACATATTGAGGAATAATATGAAGCAATGCAGTAAAGAAAGCAATTAACCAGGCAATATAAGAGTGCAAGATAACCAAACTCCTTCCATTTGACAACCCTCTGTTACAGTATTTTCAAGTTAGGTTTATCACACAAGCTTCTTGCCAACACATCTACAGCATTGTGTTAGGCAGAGAAAGTCCCTACTTTAAAAAGTTTACAGTCTATTTTAAATAAATAAGACAGACAAAGGGTGGAAGGAAGGATGTACTACCATCCCAGTTTTCCAGACTGGGGGTCAAGGAACAGCAATCAGTCACACTGCCCAGGCTACATTACCAATCCAATGCCCCAAGCACCCAGCTGGACAAAGAGCCGGGACGAGCAAGAAGGGGTTTCAGAGTGTGTGTGGAGGGGAAAGGAGACGGAAGAAGCAGCTGCAGAGGCCAGACCCACTTGCTGAAGCTGCTGTTCAGGAGCTAGGTCAGTAACCAGACACAGCTTTCACAGCCAGCTCTACAGAGAGTGGTGAACAAGCTCAAGAGACAGAATCCAAAACATGATTTTATTCAGCTTCATTGCGTTTTGGCCCAGGTCTTCATGCCAGAGAGGCTTTGTTCAGGCCAGTCGTGCAGTTGACAAACAAAAGTAGGGTTGGGGGGTTGGTTTTTCTTAAATGAGAAATAATGGCTGTTTCGAAACACCAGCATTATGTTTCCCTCAAGATACCTGCACTTGCTTCTATTTCATTTTCAAGCCAGCACATGCCTAAGCATATGGGATAGTCCCCGTTGTGAATCATTGGGAACATAAATACGGCTTTGCTGTTACGTAAAAGCCAGTAGAAGCGTTAAGACAACTTGAGCACAGAAAGGATGCGACCATAAAAATGTTCCTCTGATTAGTAATGGCAAGAAACAAATCCTTCAAATCATTTACAGGGGAAAAACCAAGAACTAGATATATTAACACTGATAATCTTACAGCTGCAGCACAAAAACAGCCCACCTGCAACTGAACCAAGCTGTGGTCCCTCACTCAAACAAGAAATTTTCTTCCTAATCATTCACATTAAGCAATAAAGGGGGTCAACAACCCCGAAACTTCTACCTTTCCTTACAAGTGTACGCAATACTGTTTTGTTAAGACCAAGCATCGTGATCTGTCTTGGCTAGATGGGGTATTGGTTTCCTCCTCTGCAAGCAACTGTTACCCATATCAAGTGCAAGAACTGGCAAATTCCAACTCTGCATTCTCTGAAATACATGAGTCAGCTTAAAGGACAATGGGAAATGAATCTTCCATGTCAATATGGGGATAACTGGAAGAAGTAAACCAAGAGCCATATTTGTCATGGATTTCCTTTGCAACAGAGAAGGAATGGGAAAATCCAGGGACATATAAAAGCCAGCAGTAAGCAAAGTCCTGCTGCTCCTTCAAAGACAGCTCTTCCCTTCACGTGAAGGCAACATCCACAGGCTATTCCAAAATGCTCACTCCTTCCCCTTCAGTGAATTAGACAAATGCAGCTTTCCTAGAAGAAATTATCTAGCAGAAGCTCTACAGGAAAAATACCATAAGCATTTTCACCCATGTCCAATCTTCTCTCACAGGTTATGAAACACACTGGAGGCAAGTGAGACCTTCCAAAAAAAAAA
>VXAY01007243.1:207839-453038 GCA_013399855.1 Oxyruncus cristatus | reverse complement strand
CGCCGCTGCTTTGCTAGTTATCTTCTAGTTATTTAACTTTTTAGTTACTTAGTATGTTTAGTTATTTAACTTCTTGGGTTTTGTTTGTTGGTTTGTTTGGGGGTGGGTTTTGAGGTCTTTTCCCCCGTGTCTCCTCGCCCGTGCGGTCCGGGGGCCGCCGCCGCACCTGCCCGGCCGGCGCGGAGCCGCTGCGGGGCTGCCCCGGCACCGGGCGCTACTCCCGCAAGCGGGGAGCGGCCCCGCCTTCGCCCCCTGGAGCACCCCGCGTTCAGTGAGAGGCAGGGGCGTGTTGAAAAAAATAAATTTAACTTAAAATTAAGAAAATAAAAGCCGTAAGGACCGCACGGGCTCGGGGAGAGGCCCGGAAGCCATCCCCGGCGTGCGGGACGGCCCTGCCCCGGCCCGGCTCGGCCCCGGTCATTCACGGAGAGGAGGGAGCGTGGCAGCGGCGGCGGGCACAAGGATGTGCAGAGGAGGAGGGGAGCGGGCTGCACTTTTGCCTCCCTGATGGGACTTCCTTCCTATCTCTGTTTTTTCGATTTTATTTTCTATGTCATATTATATATTTCGACTCAGGCACTTTTAAAACTCCTGGTGTTGACACACAGTGAAGCGAGTCTCTGGCAAGCACCAAAGCCCATCTCATGCTGGCACCTGCTATGGCTTGTTGCAGTTAAGATAAATGTAAATAATAATAAAAAAAGAACCCTCACTTTGATTTCTGTTTATTTTACACCAAAGTAACTAACCTTGCTAGACAAGGGATTACTAGAATTTTTCTGATCTTGTTTTTCATCATGGCAGAAACTGCAGTCTTATCCTCATGTTTTCTTACATTTTTACATCTCAAACCAAAATGCATGCACACCTTTGTATTAAGCTGCATTGGGTTTCCTTTACTTCTGGGAAATGGAAGTACTGTAGGCAACATGAGCCAAACCAGACTTATTTCTTGGTGATTCTAATTTGAACAATTTCCCTATGCCAGTTCACAGGCTAGTTTGTGTACAATGGGTCAGAGGGAGTTTTCCTTTTTTTTTTTCTTTTCCCTCTTTTATACGGTATGAATGTTCAAAGAAATGCATTTGTGTTTGAATTTGCATATTCTGCTCTCAAGTCTGAAAAGAGCTACACATGCTTACACAGCAACAGCCTAATTATGTGGTAACTGTTAGGTTTTTTTCTTGTTATACAAGAGAACCTAAACAAAAGAAACCCGCAAATATTTAAAACCTAAGTAAACTTAGTCAAACAAAATTTGTGTATGCAGGACTAAATTTAACCTTCTGGGAATAAGAGAATGCAAGAGGATCAAAGAGCCAAGTCACTCATTTCCTAGATTAAATAGACCTCTTCATCCTCCATTGATCTCTGCTGATGTCAATGGTCCTTGCTGTATCTCAAAGCACTTCACTTGGATAAACAACTTGCCTTCAAACATCAGACATGGAAAGCATTTAAATTGACTAAATCTAAACCAGTCAGTAACTTTCAATTATTTCACATCTAGCTCATTGGCCTAGCTCCTGTTGGCTCTGCCCGCATCGATATGGTGTAGTTGATTAACAGTCTGCATCTCTTGCTCTCTTGGCAAGTAAGACCTAAAGTTGCTTTGACAACAGAATTCACCTCTAAGTGCCACTCAAGAGCCAATACCTGTCCTGTCCTCCTCTGCACAGACAGGTTAGTGGGCTTCAGCACAGGTCAGTGCCCAGCAAAAGTCAAATCTTGTTGCTGCATGAGGAAGGTGAAGCAAGACTGATTCTTACAGCTCCCTCACAACATCAGTTCCTGAAACTGTCCATACTGTTATTTCTGACAAGTGAGCTCCCCACCTTGACCATGAAGAAAATAAATGGCCTGTCCTTTAGAGCTCACTTTAGTTGTTAATTCCCTCTCTTTCCCATGGCTATTCAGGGAGGGGAATATTAAATATATCTTTAATAGCATTGTCATTTTATTAGATGCATTCTGTGACAATAAGGGATTCCATGGCACCTGCAGAGAGGCAGAAACTTTTGTCCTTGCTGGAGAGCAGTGGAGAAAAATCACGTAATTTTATTTTCAAATGCACCTCATTACTGCTTTGATTGCCCTATGATCAGTCAATATTTGCTGACAGCAATACCCACCCTAAGGTAGACTTTCTCTAATCTTATACTACTCAGAAGCTTCAATAGGAGCCACACCACTAGTGAGAACATTTACTTTACAAAACCCACAGGAGATGAGAGCTGCCAGAAAAGCCAAGCAAAACCTTGAACTGATAGTAAGCACACTTTGTCCTCTCAATTACTGTAGCCATTGTAAGGGCTTTTTCCATTTCATATTTCCATGTTACTCCTTACATTTTATCTCGCATTTGCTTTGGTTTACCATTTTACACTTAGCTTAGTAGGTATAACTCAGATAAAAGCTGATGGAAGGGGTAGAAGTGCTCAGAAAAAGTCATGGGCTGAACTTAGCAGGTGTTAACTTCTGTTTTTCCTCCCCCCACCAAAGTTTTCAACAGAGCCAACATAGGGGCTTCATTACTCTCGGTGGTCAGAGAAAATACAAGCAGTTATGTCTTATCCATTCTGTTCTGGAAAATTTTGGAGATGACCCACATTGCTCCTATGTGAATTATTCTAGAGATGCTATAGAAACAGAGAGTTTTTGATTTCCAAAAAGCAATCTTCAGGTAATGTATTTGAAAAGAGTCACTAACATCTGCCAGGATATAAGATGGGTTCTTGAAAGGCCCTTCACGTCTACAGGGGACCAGTTTATGTTAGCTGCATCTGAACTAGGCTCCAGAGAAAAAACAAAGAGAAGACTTACAAAAATTAAACGGTGGTGTGAGAGCAACTTTCACAACCCACCCTCAAGTTTAAACTTCATTGACAAGTTAGGAAATCTGCACGGGGTACTGACTGGGCAGCTCACCCTTGTAGTGCTCCTGGGCAGGAACACCGCATCACCCAAACAAGATGCAAGCAAGCTCCTGATTACTGCCACTTATTCTGAAACACACCACTGATTTAGGACCAGTTATGCTGCATTGTTTTTTCTCAGGATATGCATATGTATGTAATCAACCATACAAATCAGCACTTGCACCAGTTTGAATGCGCATAGCCATCATCAGTGCAGTGAAAGCACTTCTAGTACTCTGTTTTATGTATGCATGCTACTGGCACCTGTACTGACTGAAGAGCATTAGTAAAACATACAGAAGTTTGACACTGCTCAGCAATTAATGCTCCAGCTTAGTCAGAAGTAGTCAGAAGAGGAATACTCGATCTTTTGCAGGGGAGGTATTTTTAAAATTAAAACCAGCTCTTAAAAGCAGATTATTGAGGGGACATAGTGTTTGAGATTCATTAATAATCCCTGTCCATTTTCTTTCTTTTTCTGGCTCCTCAAGACTGCAAAAGCAAAAAGGTGATGCTTGTAATAACAAATAATGACATTATGGGAAAGGGAAGGGGAGAAAGGAGAGCCTTGTTATTGCAACACAGTTGAACCTTTGAAAGAGGGAGACAGAATTCTTCACTTACTCATACCAGAATAAGATATAGTCACAGAACATTTTTTACAGAGAATAGCAAAAGAGACAGAAAAATATCAAAATTCAGGTTAATTTGTTAGCAGGGGAAAAGTGATATTTATAAGCTAGATAGAACACAAAAGGTCCACAAGTGAAAGTGGGGACTACTCAGGTGGAAATATAAAAAGATGCCTGAACCATGTTTTAAAAACAAAAAAAAAAAAAAAAAGAAAAAAGAAAAAAAGAGTATTGTTCCTTGTGCAACCAGTCTCTTTCACTCATGCCTTTTTTCATAATCACAGGTATGTGCCTGTGTCTCAGTATAGATATACCCTCTTCAAAGTCAATAGCTGTGCCCTTTCTCCACTGTGGCACCAGTTGCTTGCCAAGTAGAAAACAGCACCTCAGCTAGCACACATATCCTAAAGGTTCCTTTGCCTCTTGCTACAGTTTCACTCTAGAGAGAGAATTCTTATATAAGAACATAAAACAAGACACATATATTGCTCTTACACAATAACAGATGTTAAGAACAATTTATAACAACACTGCCCCTGTTACCCTAGGCAGAAAGCAAAACACACTCTATACACAATACTGGACCAGCCAGTTTAAAATGTAATTTTGAGGGAATGCATTAAGATGTCTTTGAGAGCTTCCAAATACTGAGCGCACACCTTCAAGCAAGGCTCACAGATAAGCCACAGCGTTTGGAGGCATTGATTACTTACAGACACATTCCAGACGTTTCAGCCGTCACACTTCCATGAAAAAAAGACATAATGGCCAAAACGTTGGGAATGTACCTGTAAATATTAAAAGGCTTAAAACTACTCTGCTTGTCCTTCAACCTTTTTCAAAATTACATACTGAGGGTGTCTTAGGCCTATCCCAAGGAAAGGTGGTCAAAGACAGTCTAATTAACACAGCAGTGTGTTGCAATACAATAATTTTAGAAAGAAAATCCATGATAAATAACACAGAAACACTCCTATCATGATTCTGGAGAATATAATTTTGAAATATTGGGAAAGCTCAATGGAGAAACAGATACAATACAGCTTGTTAAATGAACAAGGCTTTTGTTTGGATTTTCCCTTGACCTTCAATAGTTTAGTATTTAGAAATATTATGGTTCTAAGGGACTTTCTTTTAATGACCTGTAAAGGCTGAACACATTTGCTAATGAATCCCTGATTCATCATGTAGAATGCAAACAAGACTCTAGCACATTAAAAAAAAAACTCCTGAAGAGGAAAGAGCTTAATCCAGGAATATGGTCTGTTAATGGATACTTTTGGGTGTATGATACAGTAATAGTCCAATTTAATGAAAATTAAGTATGAAGCTGATACTGAAGACAATACCAATGCCTAGTAGTTAACATTCAGTCACTCAACAAATATTTATTTAGAGACAGTGTAACATGCCCATTGCAGAACTTTGAGTTTTAAAGAGCCAAGAGGTTGTGTTTTGGTTTGGGATTTTTCTAAATTATTATTTTATTTAACAAAGTTTAGTACTACAGGCAGTACAGCGCTTAAATCTTTTAATCTCTGACAGTTACTTCTAGAGGCTTTGCATGGTGTATGGGTGATGCTCAAACCTAAGTTGACTTTCTGTATAGCACTGAATTTCCCTCACAATCCCCATGAAAACTCAGTTTAGAGTGAAACTGAAGCAGTGAGCTCTCTTCTTAATCCCAGCACTAAATGCTAATTTAACCCAAATTCAGACAAATAGATTTGGGCCTTGTTTCTATTGTGGCAAAGACTTATTTACTCTAACAAAGGTCTTGAAAAGTGTTTGTTTTAAAAGAGTCATTCTTAAATTATTGACTTAACAAGGCCACTGAACTCATTAACACTGTGGACACTCGTTACCTAAAGAAGGTGACAAATTATTGTAAAACTGCCAGGAAATCCTAAATTCTTCAGGCACTGCAATACTAAATGCTACATCCTTGCCAAAAATAGGAGTTTTCTAGGAGAGGAAAACCCTCATAAAAAGGTGAACTCCATACAGTACTGCTGAAGCTGTCTGATTTCTAGGTTTTTTTTTTTGTTTTGTTTTGTTTTTTGTTTTTTTTTGTGCTAAAGGAAAGCTAGTTTTAATGGTTGTTGGTAATTGAAATCCCAGCCCAAAGGTACTGCTGTACCACTCCCGAATATATCCTGGGTGCTCGAAAACCTTAGTTGACTGGAGGCAGTCCTAGATATTCACAGTGGATAACTGTAACCAAGTCTTCTTTAGCTTCCTCCAAGTCAATGATGAACACAACATTTCCCTGAGGGTGTGACCTGGAGCAAGAGCCTAAGTCAGTTCTCTCACATCTGGGGCAGCCTCCACCTACCCAGCACACCCCTGCTGCTCACAAGTTGCCTCCTTAAAGGCCAAGGGGTTACAGAAACTCAACTACTTAAAGTGACAGTAAAGTTCACCTTTTTCCCCCTTTGCCCTGAAACTTGTTCTATTTTGGGAACCAGTCCAAAATTCGTTTAGCATGCAGTATAACACTTGTTTCTCAAGTAGATGTGCTTCTGGAAGTATTTATAGGCTCTTAAGTAGAGATAAAATATTGGTAATAGTACAGATGATTCACATACAGACAAGGAGTTGGAGAGTTGTTCCCCTTTTCCCCCAAAGCCATTGCTGTGCTTTGCATTTTCCTTCCATTTCTATGTGCGCCATGTTTTGCATGAGGCATCTGTGACCCGTAATGGACCTGGCTGTGCATACTAAGGGACATTTCATTATACTGTAATATGTAATTTATGACAATGTGTCATTTCACCAAGAAAAAAACAAGAGTAGGAGGAAACTGCAACTATTATATCCCAAGTCATTTATGTATGTGGAGAAATAAATTTAAATTCATTGCAAGTTGCTTTTATTCTCCAAACTCCTGACCCTTCGGTTTCAATAGTCATAAGAATTAAAACAACAAGGATCATTACAGGTTGCTGCAAATTAACATTAGTGATGAGCCCAAGACAATTTAATCTAGTGAGTTTGCTTACAACACATATATTCAAATAAGAATTCATCATCCCATTTTTGAATATTCAAACTCAATATTAAGCAGCAGCACCATTAACTAGGGTAAGGGCTTAATATTCCGCAAAGTTAAAGTTGGGGACTACATAAATACCCTTATGTAGGCACTGATTCCAAGATACTTTTTACATTGCTACAGACAGCTACAGTCAGATTTCAAATATCTGAAAATCCCATTCAGCAGCATGGAATCTGAGACACAGACATAGTTGTTTTTTTTTTCTTCTTTCATTACCACTGACAAAGCAGCTGGTCCAGCATTTCACACTGTCTTTCAAAAGTCTTTAAATTAATTTCAGAAAGTGCCAAAACCTCTGAATCTCCATCTCTAGTAAGTTTATTAGAGCTTCACATCTATGTCTGCTTCGGAATGGTTGTAATAATAGTGTTTGCTCAACTGTGGGAGTTGTTGACTTATTGATTTTATATGATTTTTCCTATAGACAAGGTAAGTCCAGTAGCCAAAGGAGAGAACAATGTTTAGAACTCTTTTTCTCTTCAAACATCAAGGCTTTGGGAACACAGCTAAAACCTCCAATTACATTTTTCAAATAGCGGAGCATGTTAGACCAGTACGGCCCAAAGTCTCGGCCAGCCTGACAGGCTCAGCAGGTTTTCTCCTTGAATTGTGTCACCAGCTCAGAGACAAGTATAACAGAGTCCCAGACATGCCTTGCATCAGAAGTGAACAGTGACACATGAACACCCTGCTCAAGCTTTTAGAGACGCAGGAGGAAGTTTTCTGCAGGAGTCCTGCAGAACATCCATGCAAATGATGAAACTGAGAGCAAGACCTCCTGCCCTCCCTTCCCCCCAGTCAACATTAAAGGCATCTACAGCAGTCAATTTGAGATATTTCTCACCATCAGCACAAGTTGTTTTCGTTATGCTTAATGATCACTGGTGGGATTTTCCATCTGTGATCATTGAGCATAGTGTCCACACTGACATGAGTTTTCAATAAAATCAGCACGATTTTGAACTCACAGCACAAATTGTTGTTATCACAACAACTCAGCTCAAAACCATCTTGGATGTTAAAGGTTTTCCTGGAACCTACCCATTTCCAAACACTGATTGCACAGAGCTTCATCTAGTTATCCAGTTGTATGCTTTATTAAAAGTCTTTCAAACTGTGTGATGTAATGCACCTGATCCCCAGCAAAGCATGAAAATCTGCACATATGTTGTCAGAAAAATAAAAGGCCATTCATAATTTGGAGTAATATGCAAAGGCAAGGTAACGATTGGGAATCAGCGTTCTGCTTAAATAAATCATGTTTTGTCCTGAACACGGTAAAGAACTTAAGTTTCTAAGTCCTTCGTTGACTGGATACTCATGATTTGGCTCTAACACAGTGTGTTGGCACATTTCCATAGTTACAGGCGCATAAATGACTTCAGCAGAGTTCTCCAACAAGCTGAATTAACTCAGTGTCCACATTATTAACACCACTCTTGCTCTGTACCTAAATATTTTTGTTTATATATTTTATTTAGTTTTAATGTTTTTGTTTATGTTGTGTAGTCTTATTTCCTAAAAATGTTCTGGAAGCAAAGATGCTTGTGAATGGATGCTTTTTGATGAAATCAGTAATTTTTGCAGTCCGAGTCCACGCAATTTCAATAAAAGTTTATATTCAAATTAAAAGCTAGTTCACATTAAAAATACGTACTATTTTTAAAAGTTATTCTACCAGAAAATACCCAATATCCCAACCACACAACTTAAAAGAATGAAAACGAAGACAAGCCTGAACTATCTATTCTGTAAGGCAACTTCCAATTCTTTTCCAGTAAATCCTGGCAAACAAATGAGAGAACTAATCTCCTGACAGATAAATAAGTAATTTATGTCAAAACTCTTACATATCTTTAATAAATAGCAGAGACAGATTATGAATCATTGAAATGAAAGTACTGAGGCTGGAAGCTGAGCTGCTCAGCTCCTGGCATGAAGCATGTAGTGTTACCGGCAAGTGTCAGAATCAAAGCAGGACTTGTAAGTACTGAGCTCAAAGGTTAGTTTGTGTTTTCCTCATGCACTTATGTGGAATAACTTTCACTTTCTAGCTGAGATTTTTGGTCTGTGAACAACACAAGTGGTTAGTTCCTGTTAGCTTCCAAAAGACAGTTAGCTGTGATATACCCGTTTTGTGATAGGAAACTTCAGCCACAAAAAGGAAGGCAGTGAAAAAGATAAAAAAGAGAGTCACAAAGTGCTGTTCTGGCTGACCAAAAGATCTCACACCTTTAAAGGGCATTTGGGTTTTTTTCCTCTTGGAATTTCTCTTTTCTACCCTATGAAGTCTGAGTTCATTTTAATCTTCGTGCTTTAAAGATATCCATAAAAGTATCCTTCAAAATACTTAGTTCTACTATTTTGGGAAGTGTCTAACATGTCTATTCTGGAGTAACAGAGAAGCAAAGGGGATTTTCAGCAGTTTGAGGTTGTACTCAAGCTGGGAGAAAGCAAAGTGCTCTTTAGGAATTGCCACAGCATTCCCCTTGTCAGTGAAATCGAAAGCCTCCCATGTTTTTGTCTGCCATCTGACACTGTCAGCATTGTTTCGTAACTACTTTTTGTCCTATAGGAGTCTGCTGATGAAATGCCAGCTCCTTACTGGCTACAAGTCCTCACCCTCTATCCTCCCTTCACCCTTCTTCTCCCACAGACCCATCCTGGACTCTTCCTTCACAGCTTTTTCTCTGTGTCACTTTATCCTTTTCTCAGACTGACAGTTCACTTTCACTCAATATGCTCCATTTAAAGAGACTCATTAAATACCATTGTCATAAATTCATAGATATAAGCCAATAAACCACCATATCACAGCACAGTTTTATAGTATCTTTTAGATATTTCTTGGCGAGGATCCATAACAACTCATTAAATGCTCTAATGTCTGATCCTCTCAGTTGAAAACCTATCCTAAACTTGAAATGTCCTGACTTCTATTACCTATGTTACACATTTTTCAAAATCAGAAGGAAATTTTGTCAACTTCATTCCCTTTTCACTGTAAGATACTCGTGATCTGCAGTCTAGTCAACTTCCATCCTTCTGCTTGACTCTTCAGGCTGGTTTTTTCTCCCTGTGTCCCACCACAAGCAGTTCTGGGGTCTTTTAATTATTACGAGATGGATCTCCTGTGATTTCTATACCGGACCGTAAAACCCATAAAAGCATTTCCTGTGTAAAATACAGAGCAAGCATAGGTTTTGATGATACTGCCTGGAATTCTTCACTTCGCAAATTTAAAGGATCACATTAGTATGTTTGTAACTGTTAAGACTAGATTTTGAGGTTTGGCAAGTTATCCAGCCAAAGATGACTAAATTATTGTCAGAGCCACTGCTGTCCAGGTTTGCACTTTGCAAACACAGCCTCTATTTTATCTTTGCTGTGTAACTGTATAGTGAGCCTGAGCTTGGCAGTGCCAGGCTTCCTGAGCATCTCCACCACTTCTCTTCAGGTGCTTCAAGTTTCCATCACCTGGTGCTCCCTCAGCCTTTGCACAAGCTGCAAATATTTGTTAGCTAGGTTTTGTTTACTTCAAGAGCACTGTTAAAAGTAATCGTGGTTGGGTGAAGAACTAAATTTTACCAAGCTTTTCTAAAAACACTGTGCCCATCACAGTTATATTTTGAGACCTCTCAGTTATGTAGTTTTAATGCTGTTTTGCACTAAATCAAGTTATTCTAGCTTCTAACGTAAACAGTGCATGACATCAGCTGTAATGTTCTACAGGAAGCAGAACACTGCTTAAACAGTCATGATTTCTGGAAGCGAAACTTCCAGAGAGGTTTTGTTTGGTGGGATGTATGTGACACTAGAGCACTACTGTGTGGTACCAAGTTCATCTGTTCATTCTTTACCAGTTTTTATATTAGTTGTTCAGTTATCTTTCCCAGAATGAGACCATAAGTAATCTTTCTGAAAGTACTGCTTCAATGTCAAGTTTAGGTCAAATCTCTTCATCTCTTCCATGGTTTCAAATAGCTATTTGTGGAGTAAATCAGTATCAGAGAGACCCACTCAGACAGCTCTTTCAAAACTCTCAGATGCAGTAATTTCAGCCTGTCAATATGAAAGTCAAGCAACATCTCTTTAGTATCCTGGTTTCTTAGGAGTGATACTGAAACACTTTTGGTTCCATCTTGCAATTTCTACATCACTGGACTTCTCTCACATAGAAAGCACAAACACAACGGCTCAGCCTTTATTATCATTATTGCTTACTCTTCTGTTTTTACATTCAAGTGAACAAATAACATTTTCTTCATTCATATTTTTAAATCCCTTTCAGTATAGGCTCTACCATTCTCAACTCTACCAATGGTCCTATATTTTCCTTTCCTTTTCTTGCAAGTTCTCTATCACTGACAGCCTGATCAGCATCAGTCATTAATTCTGCCTGCATGGGCAGCTTCCTTACTGCAGTACCTGCTACCTGCAGTAGCTTTCTGAGTACCTAGCAACACTTCTTTTAAGAAAGTCTGAAGAAAAACCCGAGGGATGACTTCAGATCATGAATCAGCCAACTGATCCAATGGCAAGAAGGTCAAAGTGTTTAAACAACTTGCCCAAAGCCAGCTGAGAGCAGGCTGCTGGTACAGTGACCCCAGTGACAGGGATTAAGTATCCTGTAGATTAGAGACAGAGTTAGCAAGAGAAATACTTAAGTTAAACACTCTCACCTTATGTTTGTCATAGAATACTTAATGACTGGCCTAGAGTAGACTCAGAACCTTTGAGAGCTAATAGGGAATGGTTGCTGTAACAAAGAACTGGAATACCCAAACTCAGCAGGTATTTCTGAAAAAAAAAGGGATGGCAGAGGTTGTAAGAAAATAGAGCAGATGTCAGAAGGAGGAGATGTCAAGATTTCCAGACTTAACTGAAATCCCTAGAAAAATTATATTTTGGATAAGTACATTAGTATGTTATTGAATGAAACAAAGAGAGTAATAGCAGTTACTTTGGATCTATCAACATCAAATCTTGCCCAACCAAGTCAGTTTTAATCTGGACCACAACTGCAGGCCTTCTAGATAGGAAGCAGTAATAACTGTCATATCTCTTCAATTCATTAATGCTGTCTGGCAAGCCGCAGAATATATTGGTGCACCTTTTTATTTTTGGCCATAATCCACTGGACATAGAGCGTTTGTGGGTGTGTGTTGAATGACAGCATTAGAAAAGAAAGATAGTTTTTGTAAACCCAGAGGACTGGGGAAAAAAGGCAATTCAGTAAGAAAAATGTGATTTGCTGGGATAGCTGACTGGACAGATACAGGGGACAAAACAAGAGATCAACAATATTGGTCAGAGATCTTCAGGGTGACCAGTAAAGCAACAAACTTCAAATATCAGAAAGCTTCTGCAAAAAAGAAGATAATCATCTGGTAATCATCAGCTGTGGTGAGAAGGACAGAATTGAGACTAAGATTTCTAGAACACCAGTCTTCTGAAGAGTGGCAGAGGGGGCTGCAGTTGTTTAGCCTGGAGAAAAGAAGGCTCAGAAGAGACCTTATCACTCTCTATAACTGCCTGAAAGGAGGTTGTAGCAAGGTGGGGGTCAGTCTCTTCTCCTGAGTAACAAGCAATAGGACAAGAGCAAATGGCCTCAAGTTTCAGCAGAGGAAGTTTAAATTGGACATTAGGAAAATTTCTTTTGTCAAAAGGGTTGTCAAGCAGCGGAACAGGCTATCCAGGGCAATGGATAGTCACCATCCCTGGAGGTGTTTCAAAGACATGTAGACGTGGCACTCGGGAACATGGTTTAGTGGTGGACTTGGCAGTGTTAGATTTATGGCTGGACTCAGTCTTAATGGTCTTTTCCAACCTAAATGATTCTATGACACTTAAATTATATAAAGTTTGATTTTAGTGAAAAATCACTAATGAGGAGAGTGAGCTGTGGATCATTTCTTGAGGTGCTGCATTTGGCCCTATTTTTTCCCTGCAGTTGGCATGGGAAGGCAGAGTTTCAGCAGTATGAAACTGGCAAAAGGCATAGAGCACTGCTTATAAACTTATGCATATCTAATAGAGTTAAAATGAAATCAACAGATTGTTTTTGCCTCCATTAATCTCACTATGAAAGAGGAATTACAGAGACAATATTTTCAAAGATGTATCATCTCACCAGCTAGTGGTAGATACCCACCTAGAAGAATGTGCTCAGTCCCTGGAGGAGTAACAGCCTAAATAGCTGCGTAGCAAAAGGATTTGGCAAGAAACATCTAAATAATTTAGATATGTCACTTGGTAAGTTTTCAAAAAGATTTTATGACATTCACACGCAGTAACAGAGTAGTTTTAGTGAGTCAGGAAGTCTCTTTCTGTCTATGGCCCTAAGAAGTCAAGAATATTGAAATGGTTAGCTTCTACTATTAATCTCATTACTGTTGATAATTTTTGCTTAAAAAGTGCCTTAAAATCTCAACTTTCATTAAAGAAAGTTTCTAAACCTCACAGTTCCAGAGGAAAATGTGCAAAGAGTACACAAGCAAAATCTCACAAATCAGAAAATAAATATCAGAGAGGAGAGAAAAGAAAAAAAGGCCCAAGCTACAGCAAAATAAGAAACAAGTAGGGAGCCCTAATACACTGCAGGGCAGTTGAATCAGTTATCATGGATCTGGACACATACTTGTCCAACAAAACTAGCAAAAACTGTCCATGCATGTTTTTCTGAAAATAAGTAAATGTATTGAAGGAAACCTTTTTCCCATTTTATTTTCCAAGAAGCCATTTATAGGGAGAATTTCTTGGGCTACACACCTATGGTGTCTACAAACAATATAAGTATAGTTCAACTTATTATGCAGGGAAACTGTTAAAAGAAGAAGAGGTTTCTGAGGCACTCAAGTGGTGCTGGAACAGCAGAAGAGCTATGCTCCTTCATGCTTTTTTAAGCATGTTGAAACAGGTGCTTGACAACTTCGAAGCTTCTATTTGAGTGAGCTGTGTGGTGGAGGAGAGCCCAACATATGGATGGGAGGATCTGTCAATGTTCTTTACAATCACATCAAGTAATCTGGTTATGTGTGTGTTGGAGAGGGCAAGCAGGCAAATTTCTAAGGGACAGGCAGACACAGACTCTCAAACTTTCTGTAGTAATTCAGTAATTCACAAGAGAGCCAACAGAAGGGTAGAAGCAGGACCTTTTGATTTTCCTCAGATGGTACAACATGGTAATTACAAAACCTGTCATAAGCATTTGTCACCACTACTGTGAGAACTATCTTTTTAGCAGAGATGAATAACGCTAGAAATAACTGCATATGATAACCTCACCTTGAAGTTATGACAGCCTATGAATAACCAAGTTGAAATTGCCTAGTTTGCTTTGTCAGGGGTATCAGTCGGGTACCTGCCTACTTTATTGCTTACTCTTCTTTAGAACGCAATAATGAAAAAGCGGTTTCCAAGGAAAGCCTCATATGTCAGTGGACTTATTTATTTAGGCAGAACGTCAATACCACTGAAAGGGTCTTGCCTCATGGTGATAGAACACCAGACTTTGAGACTTCACAACTGGTTTCAGAGTGCCTTCACCACAAAACTCCCAGTGATGAGGTTCTAGCTATGACTAATCCCATTACCAGCCACCGCAGCAGGTAGCAGCCAAGATGATACACATCTCTCTGTATTATTGTGATGTGCTGTGTTCTGGTTTCCAGTCAGGCTTTCTATTTTTATTTTTTTCCAAATTCAGTGTATTTTGGGGCTTTATATTATTAGTGTCCTAATAAAGATTTCTATTCATGAATTTAAAAGATTTGAAATCTGGGGAGCTAAAATTCCATAACATTTTGCTGGAAGAACAACATTAAAGCTTTGATGTAAATAACCACAGCCCCAGACTACACCCGGTCCTGGATGCACAAGGAGCAGAGCCAGGGGAGGGAGGAAGCCACTACAGCTGGGCTGAGAGGAGAATCCAAGGGAAGAAAAGGCAGCAGTTGTGCTCCATTGAAATGCAGACTGCCTGCCAAGTTCTCCAACTGCACCAGGAAGTATTTTTTAATCAGTAGAAAAAAAAAAAAAGAGAGAGAGAGGGGAAAAGGAGCATGGTTATTAGAAATAGGGGGACTTCTCTATTAATTGGCATTTTCCTAGAAGTACCGATTGTCTCTTAAAATACTATTTTTTATGTTCTTTCATTAGTAAGAAAAATTCTCAGGAGGAGTTTAACACTGGAGTCTCACAGAAAGTTATCTCTTGTTTACAGTACATTTTGAAACTGTCTTCTCGGCACTGAAACAGAAACAAACAGGCATCTAAATACATGGTACCACAGTTTGCAGAAGTGATGAATTATTAACTATTTCCTGTCATCTTTTACATTACATTAATTTGCTTTATGTTGCACATCTGTCACTCACACCCTCCCATTCAACATAAGGGAAATAGAGATTTAAATCGTTACCAATGCTTACACGTTATCGACATAGCTGATGTTAAGATACAACAGGTGAAGCCTTCAGAGGAATCACACCAGTTCCTCTGCCTGAGGAACTGGCTCTCAGTCTATATAACCTGTCTTACGCTCCTCACCTTCTAGAAAGAATTGTCTTCATAACACTATCTTTTTTTTTTTTTTAATTTATTTAGGTTAAAAAAAACCCCACAATTAGAAAAAAACCCCACCAAACTTAAATCGATGCTATCACAGTAATCCTTTGTTCTTTTGACTTGTCTAATTTAGGATTGTCTTTGTTTCCTTACACAACCACCCAGTTAGCATGGGAAGAAAAGGGGATTTCAGGCTTAAACCACTTTTAAACTGAAAATAATAGGTCAGAAGGTTCTTGTTGACTGCAGTGGAAATTAGACCAAACCTAAGTACTACACTGCAGGAACACGAATTCCACAAGAAGGCCACCGTGAAATGTTGCCTGCTTGATGGAGCATACAGACAGTGCCAGTCTCTATGTTCCATTAACAGATAGGCTTTTACACAAGATTTTTATTATCATGAGAAATTCTGAAAGAGATATGGATTAATTCCATTATAATGCTTTATTTCGAACTTCACTGTCAATACTGTGAGTACAGAGACTCCATCTAAAAGCAATGGCTTCCAATAGCAATACAGACTACACATAAGCATTTTCTTTTTTATTTATTTTCATAGGTCTTGTTTGCCAGTTGCTGACAGAGGAAGACTGAGTGCATGCAGCTACTCAGTTCATCAGGTGCCTCCTTTAAAGTCAGTTACACTGTGATAAATGAACTCACTTAATTTACACTAGCTCAGGGTTTCCTGTCCTAGAAAAATTCAGTACACAAATTCGTAGCTCAGTAAGTGAGATGGCAGTACAAACATGAATCTTCTTCTTCCACACCTCTCTGAACAAATACTATGTTCTTCACCTGTTTATAGTGTTATCATCATAGAATGGTTGGGGTGGGAAGGGCCCTTAAAGATCATCTAGTTCCAACCCCACTGCTGTGGGCAAGGATGCCTTCCATTAGACCAGGCTGCTCAAAGACCCATCCAACCTTGACCTTGAACACTCCGAAGGATGGGACATCCAGTTTTTCCAAGCAACCTGTTCCTGTGCCTCACCATGGTCATAGCAAAGAATTTCTTCCTAATATCTAATCTAAACCTATGCTCTTTCAGTTTTTTATATGTCCACCAAGAAATCAATGGAAATCCCACAAGTATGCCTCAAACCAATCACTGTATTTTTGCCATGTGTTTTATTTCAGGTTTCATTTATGTTTATTAGACATACTAACCCTGGCTTACTCATAGCAATGCCAAAAAGAAACATGTACTAGAGAGATGCATTGAATCAGAGAGTCTGCCTGCCACAGAAATGCTGATCTTTCTCCTTTCCAAAATGCAGAAGTCTAAAGCATTGTTAGCACTGAGTCATACCAAGATACTTCAGGCGGCGGGTATCATGATTCATAACGTATATCAATACCCCCAAGGCTGGGGGTATTTCAACTGAGTGCCATAGAAAAGAGACACTGACACTAAATACGCCTCTGGATCGAGGCCTATAGACATACAGGAGTCCCTCAGCTGCTCACATCTTTGCGTTCTGCATATACCATCTATGCACCCAGATCCTTAGAGACAGTGGGTTCTCTCATTTAAGAAATATTTTAAGTCTTATACTACCGATAGTAATTTGTATCGACTAACTCCAAGAACACCAAAATATAAGAGTTCTTACAAGTACAACGATACTGCAAAAAATTGGTTTGTGTTAGTTTGTTTTTTTTGTTTTGTTTTGTTAAAATCATGTGAACACATGGCAAAGAATAAAAAGACGGCACCCTTGAAAAATTAGGAAGCACACACACATCCTCCAACAAGTATCCAGCTCCTAGTTTGTTGTCTTGTGTATCATGGATCCTTTATCCATGGACAACCAAGGTTTGATTAACTTTATCCTTAGACTTTAATGCATGGGAAAAAATTGTCCATTAAAATTTGTAAATAATCTTTTATACAAGCATCTTGGTCAAAGGAATGTCCTTTAAGGGCACTTGCCCATGGCAGATCAAAAGACTCAAGAAATCTAAGAGGTTTTTAATTATTATTTTTTTAAATGTTAGTTAATGCATTTATGACATGTAGCTATTCATCAACAATTAAAGGTATGAACTATCAGGCAGCAAAGCAAGAGGTCTGGAATGAGGCTGTTGGAAGAATAGGTTTGATAATTCTGATATGGTTCAACCAATATGCTTATGGCTAGATAAGAGTATATGGCTGCTCTTAACCACTTGCTGTACCCCGCTCTGCAGGGTTTTCTTTTGTGTAGGGGTGTCTCTCACCCACCCATAACTAAAGGAGCCTCTTTTTCTCTTTGGAAGTACCTGTCATTGCAAAACAAGAGAATGAGGAATATGCATGTGTAAAAGCACAAGGAACAAAGAAGGCCAGAGCACTGCTCATCCCAACACCACCCCCATTCCTCAGCAAAGAGGGTCCTTCCATAGGCCCCTTAACACCAGCAGCAAGGCAAACCAGCACATTTTCTTCACAGTACTTTTGAGATGGAAGAGCTGCCGTCAGGCTCCTTGCTTTATAAGAGGCCCCAAATCTTAACCCAGCAAGGTGGTTTTGCTGCTCTCCAAGGAGCAACACGAGCACCCCATTGGCAGAGCCCCATTAGACTGGCAAGAGTTGAGTGGGGCAGCCACAAAGAGTTGTCCCTGACCAGATACCAGAAGCAGCTCAGCCCTTTGCATTCATGTGTTGTGATCTGGTTTTACTTTTGGCCAGATCATTAGCCAAAGACATGAGGAGATAATACCTTCTTTATCCCTTTATGAACAGAGTAGGTAAGGAGCAATACTAGGGGCATTTGGGGTACACCTACATTTTGGGTAGATCTAGTCCTGATTTTCACAAGAAGATTCAGGTTCATCTGCACCCAGGAGTTAGTGTATGGCTCTGCATCAGCATATTTAGTTGTGCTATTTAAGTCAGGTTTGTAGGCAGCTATTTAACATTATAAGAGGAGAAAAAAAAAGTCCAAAGAAAAAAAGAAAATAAATATAATCTTGAATTTAGAAAGACCAGCTCACTTACCTCAGCCACATAAAGCACATGCTCCATCTTAAGTATATGACTAATTCCCATAATGACTCCTGCTTGAACACAAGTGTGCACTTCAGTGGTTGCAATTGGCTGGATCCTTAATTTCCAACTCATTTTTATGAAGATGTTTAGAAATTTCTTAGGTGTTAAAGACATTTCTTAAGCAAAGGGAAGTTTTAAGAAATTACCTGCTTTTTCATTACTGGGAAAAGTAAACAAGTGTAATTTCCCATTCTCCCTCTTGTTTTCAAAAAGTCTCACACTGATACATGACATTTATTTAAAAGGAAACACTTTCAGGCAAAGAGTATTTGTTTTAAAGAGGGAACAATACAAAATGACATATTCAGTTCTCTTTCAAACAGCATCTAAGTTAGGGCTATACTAGCTACTTATTATTACAGTATTTAACCATATGATGAGTAGCACTAGAATTTTAGGATCTTGGATTCTTTGTCAGATAAAGCATGCAGATGAAACTACCAGTGCTTCATGACCATATGACAAATCCTTTCACAAGCCCACAATTTCCCTTTCTGCCATAAAACCACATTAAAGACTCATTTGGAGTGAGAGTTTTAAAGCTTTCATTGCATACTTCTGTGTGAGAGGGTGTATTTGATAGGAGTTGGGACATTCAGATACCCACATTTAACAAAAGCATTTCTAATTTTAAAAAGTGTATACCCTGAATACTTTTAAGATGAACATGGAAGCTAGTTGATAGGATGAACCACTAGGAAGGATTAGGAGATGATTTTTAAAGGAAACCAAATAAAATGAAATCCCTTCGCTATAAGGGAAGAAATGCAATAGTTGAGGTTCCAGCAGCAATTATTGTCACTGCTGTTATTTTCAAAAACCTTCTGAAAAATACATCATACTGAATGCCAGCTGTGGAAACCTCTGGGACTTTGGGAGCAGTGAGTGAATGGATTGCTTCAAGTTGAAAGATCAGGACCCAAATCATCAAATTGTGAGCATGTCCAGACTGTGTAATCAGACCATCATTTAATGGTGATCCTCATCCTTTCCTATACCTGTTTTTTTTTTTTTTCCTGCAAGATGCCCAAAGCACTTCCTAAAGAGATGAAGAGAACTCCCAGGGAGCTCAGCTAAGTGGGGTGCAGTCATTACACAGCAGACTCACATGCTTCAGCATTTGCTAACTATGTGCCATAAAATCAATCAGTTATGCTGCTGTATTAATGTTGTTTTCCAGCTATTTATTTTGCATGGGTTGATTCTGAAATTTCCAGATGTACAGCCTTAGCCTTGTACTACCCGAGACTGGATCTTGTCTATAACTCATTTGCCATATTACTGTAATATTTCAAAGCTCGTAATTGGGACTGCAGGTTGTATTTTTAGTTCCTTGAGTTCCTCCACAGCATTTAACAGTAATTATTAGTAAATTTTTTATTTAGAATTATACCAGCAATTCCTTACAAGCTGCCTTTTTTTGTTTGTTTGTTTGGGTTTTTTTTTAATATCCTTTTATAAAACTGATGTGGTAAACTGATTCTCCCAGGACAGTTATTGGTAATTTTGGAAAAAGAAACTGAATTCTAGGAACTTTCAGTTAAAAAAATGTTAACTCAAATGTCAAACTCTTTTTTAAAAAAAAGTTCCACCCCCTCATATCTCCCCAGGTATAATTTTTGTAACACTTTCTAGCACTTGAGGAGAGCTGTAGGACCAGCACAGGAAAGCTTCAACAGGCAACTGGAGATCCAGACGGGCTGAGGCTGGTGCGGACAAGGCTCTTCCTCCTGGCCTCTCTCCACAGTTACAGGAGTTGTCCAAAGCATTAAGGCCTTGCTGCAGGAAAAATACTGCAGCTCCAGGAGACCAAATGACCTGATCTAACTGTTCATCACAGGTGAAAAGTATTTTCACCATTCAGCTTCCCACACCCATTCCTGTCTTACATTAAGCTATTCTTATCAGTCACTTTAGCTTTCCTGTGAAGACAGGCGGAGAGAGTTGGGGCTGGTCAGCCTGGAGAAGAGAAGGCTTTGGAGAAATCTTATAGCACATTCCAGTACCTAAAGGTGGCTCCAAGAGAGCTGGAGAGGGACTTTTTACAAGGACATGTAGTAACAGGACAAGGGGGAATGGCTTCAAACTGAGTGAGAGTAGATTTAGATTAGATATTAGGAAGAAATTTTTTACTGTGAGGGTGGTGGTCAAAGCCAGGTTGGATGGGATTTAGAGCAACCTGGTCTAGTGGGAAGACTCCCTGCCTATGGCAGGGGGTTTGGAACTAGATGATCTTAAGGGCCCTTCCAACCCAAAACACTCTATGATTAACCCAGGAGAAAACAAAGTGTATCAAGTACATAAATCTGTGCTATTAAGACTGACTCACCTCAAAGAGTCCAAGCAGCATGTAGCTAGTGCAAAGGAGTGATACAGACCTCTTCTCCTTTTTGGTTAAAGACTGATGCATCTGCTTATTCCACGTAGCCCCTCACCTACCTGTGTAAGGGCACTCAAGGACTCTAGTTTGATTACTCCTAGGGCATAAAATTATTGTGGGATCACAACTAAACCCCAAAAAATGGCTAGCAAGTTTAACTATTGCAACAAGAGCAATACCAGAAGTTCCCAATGTTTGAGAGCATGCATCTGCAGCTGCCTCCTCCACAGAAGGAGAAACAAACAGCTTCTCTAAAGCCAAATGCTGGGAAAAAAAAAAAAAAATCACCTCTTCTGTTAATTTTCTTAAGATCTTGGCTTCTGACCCGCCTGGGATACCTCAGGAAATGTGGGTTTCCTCATCCAAACCAGTCAATCTTGTAAATTGGTACTGTAGAAACCAGCAGCGGGTGTGGTTAGCTCAAAAAACCACTAGAGGAATAAACTGCAGAGGCTCTCTAGCAATGTGATCAGTGTTTAGGGCATGGGAGTAGCCATGGGCACCACAACAAATCCCCTAGTCTCCGAGGCAAAAACTATACCATTCCTGATCTCAATCTAAATTACCATACATCAGCTAAAAGCTGGTCCCATACTAGCCAGCTGCTTTTCCACCAGTTGTCTGGAATTGCCGGCATATGGGACCACCAGTTCCATGCTCCACCTGATGCCTCCCCTGAAAGGGACAGAGGATCAGGAGATGGATGCCCTTTGTCTTGAAAGGCAGCTCTGGGATCCAACATCTATTCAAGCACGCTTTGAATAGGTGCCAGAGGAACAGTGCAAGAGCAGCAGCCATGTCAAAGGGAACAGCAGACCACCAGACATACTTGGTAGAAAAAGTATTTTCTTGTACATAAACCCTGAGACTGAAAAGGTGGAAGGTTGTCAATAGGCTTTTGAAATTCAAAGTAGGATAAAAAAAGAGAAGTTATCTTACTTGGGAAAATCTGCATTGTTATGCAGTAGAATAAACATTTTGGGAGTTTCCTATTGTGATCATCTCCTAAGGGCTGGTATAGGTGGGCTGCCTCTAAGACTATAAAAAGGCTTAAGAAAGCTTGCTGCACACTTGTTGGTGCCTCAGTACACTCTGCCAGCTGACAAGCAGTAATGCAGCACACGGCATCTTCCACAATCACCTACAAGTTCACTGGCTGTCTTCATTGCTTTGTACTGCATTCACTCCTGGTCATAAAACATTTTCCGCCTTGGACACTCTCTTTATGAAATAGATTGTCATAAACACGAAATCTTCAAGTGCTTCTACACAGAAGTAGCTGAGTGAGTGAACTGAGAGTAGAGTAGGTGAAAAAAAAGGTACTCTAACCCAGCAAGTCAAGCGTATGAGTTAACTAAAACCACAGTAAAAAAGTTCACTTTTAGACATTTGCTGCATGCTATTTAACAGCTAAGTTCACTTTAGCACCCCTTTAACACTGCAGTGGTCACATACCCCTCTTTAAACTCTGGTGTCACATACCTGAGATTAGGGAGGTATTCAACTAGATTGCTGAAAATGAAGATCACAGAGCAGTTTGTCAATAGCTGTGTAATTATTCCATCTTAACAATATGACTTCATCGAGTTCAGTGTGAGCAGAAGAAAAACAAAGTAACAGGACTCTGCAATGTCTATACACATTCTTACAGAACTTCAAGCCAGTGTACATCAGTGAAGATCAAGACCCTTAATGGACACCTAGGTTGGGTAATACTGTCTAAGGATCTGTCTTTAACGAAGCCAATGGGTTTAGTTAAGCCGTAGAGTATATGAACAAGAAGTACTGCTTCAACTTTTCTGATTTTTTTGGTTGAATACTCTCTTTGGGATCAATGGCAACATTATAATGTGCTTTCAAGAAAAGGATGAAGTTTTGAAAGATAAAATTTCCCCGGTATTTTTTGAATTACATTGAAACAGGTTTGAATGGTATCTTAATCATCATCCACATATTACATGATGAACAGAAGTGAGACAAAATAGGGTTAGAAATAAGGACAATGTTAAATGGAATCAAACCTGGGGAAACATCAGCTATACACAGTGTTTGGAAGGAAAATAATTTGACAAATGTTAGTTAAAACACAGTAATATGGAAGTGTGAAAATCAGAGCTAGGCCTGTTCCATCCCCACTGCAAAGCTGCATCATTTAAATTAAACTCCAGTGAGAACCAATTTGTCCCACACAGTGAGATCAGGCACATTTAAGGCAATACAATGCTTGAACAACAATGCAAGCAACCAGTTTAGTCTTTAGAAGTCTGGACTCAGAAAAGGCAAAATGCATTTTTTACCAAGGCCAGTGACCACCCAGTAGGATTTTCATCTGAACTTCAGAAAGATGTAAACAGACATGAGGGATTTTGGAAAAGAGCTTCAAAACAATTATGTGGCTGCAGGAACTGACTGAGAGTCTCTACAAGAGTTAAACATACCCAGTCCGACTGAGCAGTCTCCAGCAGCAGTGGGAGACAGGCCTGGGAATTTTTGAGAATCTTCATCTCAAGTCCAAAACCTGAAGGTACTTACAGGAACAGAAAGCAAACTATGGGATAAAATTAGACACTAGAAAGTAAGCAGTAGGGCAAATCCCATAAAAAACCTGATTCTCCTGTGAAATAAGTTGCCCAGGCAAGCAGCTGCATATCAATCCAGATTAGCAGATACTAACAACCAAATCTGATGGGGGTTATTTACTGGAATCACACAGAGCCCCTGGGGACTAGTGCACTTAGCAAACAGATAATGGAAAAGGAGATTCTTTGGATGTGAAGACAGACTTCTTGGTGTTCTCCAAATTAAAAGTCTAAAGTATCTTCCATCCTAAGTTTTTGAAATAGTAACACCTTGATGATTTTAAGCATCTAAATGCTTCCCTAAAATTTTGGCTCATTACTTCATAGGAAAAACAAAAATGTTTGTTACAATTGATAAGGGAAAAAGTTTTGAGTGCATTAGTTCAGTTGCAAATTTATTTCATACAGGTTGTTTTAAGAATGTAGAAGTCATCAGAAACAGCTGTCAGAACGTATCGATCACACTGTCAGCATCTGAGGCTTTTAAGGTTCACAGAAAGAGCAGACAAATGCAGGGGGGAGGATCTTGCTTTTTGCTATTCCCATGTCAATAATACTGACTGAAGCAAATGTCCACTTTTAATTGGTTTTGCATTTAATTACATTAGCTTACATGGGCATATTACTGGATTGGTGCCTCACAAGGGAGTCACATATTGGCAGGAACAACTGACTACAGTGATGTCGTAAGTATTTTTTCAATTCTTAGACCTATGTCTTACTGAAAACTGACAATCCAATTCCTGCATCGTATTCCAGTTTAAAATAAGCCCTAATTGTGGGCTTATTTTAAGCTTGTCATCTGTCAACTTTACAGCACACAAAAACACAAATATAGTAACATTTATTTTTCTACATATTATATCCTTCCATTCATATCAGTGAGAACCATTTTACATCAAATCTTCCTCGAGTTTCTCTCTCTCCCCTTAACTTCATGTCCTTGTCTATTTTCACTTTTGCTCAATTTTTTTCTCCTTTAGGAAAAATAACTGAGGGACAGAAACTTTCCAGTTACATTTGTTTTTCCCTCAGAAATTAAAATGATAGACATCAGTAGGGGAAATGGACCGCCCAGTAGCAATTACGCTCACGTTGAGTACATCATTTGGTCTGTGTATTTTGGTTGCTTTCTGGAGGTCCTTTTATTTTAGCCCCAGGCCTACTTGGCTGCAGTAGGTCACTTGTTTCCGACAGCAATAAAAATAAAAATAAAAAAGAAAGAGCCCTGAAAGCAGCATTCTTTTTTTTTTTTTTTTCTTTTTCCCCTGAGGATGTTGTTTTCTAGCCTGTCTCAGTTTCCGGTTCCCATGAACCAGCTTGTCACTGTTGTATTTGGATTCACTGTGCCATAGGAAAATGTTAAAAAGTTTGCTTTCTTTTAAAGGAAAAGCAAGACAGATTTTAATAGAAAGCCACCTTGATTTCCATGCATTTAAAAAAAATAAATCTAATTTTTCAATTTTTTTTTCTCCATAGTCCTACTTGTATTTATTTCAAAAAATTCCCTGTCATCTTTCCTAAGATTTGAGAGATACAGAAGGACCAGGGTTTGCTATTTGCAACAACTCACTTTCCCTATGGATGGTTGTGCTCTGCCAGGAGATACTCCCTAGGATTTTGCCCATCGTAATTAGTGTTATGGGAAAGTGTTCCATCACCCCTCAAAACACCAACCTGCATGATCCTACCATGGCTTCCCCATCTAGGTAAGAGTGAGAGCCAGCCAGACCATTCACATACCTCTTCAGATCCAACCCATCCCTCTTAGGCTCCAAAGAGAAAGATCAGGAGATACGAGCACGACTGGTAACAAAAGCCCAAGGAACTGTTGCTCTGTGGCAGTCATAGCTTGTGTAAAACACGCGTATATGTAGCTGCATTCTAGTTTTCAGTCATTACTGCAGGACTTCGAGTAAATAGGTTTTTTTTGCTTTGGTTTTGTTTTTTTATGGCCACATTTCGTAAGCTAAAATAACTCATCCCACTTCCATTAGTAGGTTGGAGTAGATGATCCACCGAAATCCCTTCCAACCTGAATTGTTGTCCTATGACCCTAAAATGCAATTAAACTCTCATCCACCCCCTCTGCCCCCCCTCAAATAGCTTTGAGACTTGACTGATTTCTATCCAGCTTGGCAAAGGAGTATTAAAAGACAATTAAGGTCCTGGGAGTAATTTTAATTGTGGGTTGGTTTATTTGGTTTGGGTGTGGGTTTTTTTTTTGGTTTGTTTTTTTTGGTTTTTTTTTTTTTTTTTTTTTAAATTTTTTTTTTTTTTTTTTTAAATTTTTTTTTTTTTTTTTTTAAATTTTTTTTTTTTTTTTTTTAAATTTTTTTTTTTTTTTTTTTAAATTTTTTTTTTTTTTTTTAATTATGGCAGAGTAGAGAAGATAGATGAAAAGCAGATTCCTCTCCCCACTTCCCTGGGAAAAGCAGACAGATTTCTCATTTTGAATGCTATTTAGCAAGAGCACATACATCAACTACCTTATTTCCTTCATCTGTTTGTGTCTGTGACTCAGATAAGGCAAAGACACCAACTCTCACGCAACCAGCCCCATTTTGCCCTCCTCAAGGTGCTGGCCTTTCTCCAGAGGGGCTCACACCCTGATCTAGCAGAAGTAATGGTGTTCCACAGCTGCAGCTCCAAACTCTGGGGCTGTCTGTCACAATCTGAGATATACCCCGTACTCCTAAGGGACCACAAAATCCACCCCCCACCCTGAAATGGCTCAGACAAAACCTGGGGGAGCTACCTCATACTTTTGTGTCACTGGCACAGATAAGTTGCATTTTTTTTTTCTGTAGTTTCATGCCAGAGACAGCTGTGACATGCTCTGGCAATCTTCCTCTAGAAAACAGGCACATGTACTTCAGACTTCACAGGAGCTCCAAGGTGCTCTCAGGCCCCAGAAAGTTTTCAGCCCTGAGGACAGGTACAAGGCAGATTTGAAGGTGAGATTGGGCCCTCAGTCAGCAAAACATCCAGGTTTCTAAGGGCACTATCTCACCCTGGGCTGGCTTATGTGGACAGCTGGAGACACCCAGCATGAGCTGCCCTCAGGGTGACAGGTGAGGAGCCCCAACTGCTGCTCATGGCAAAGGATGCCTCCCCAGGGCTGTACTTAGCCGACAGCATCAGCGAGGCACGACGGCTGCCTGCAGGTAAGTGGATCAGAGATAGTGGTATCCCTCACCATAAACCAACGTGCATTTCCACGCAGGAGCCACAGTTCCCAGTTTGTACCTCTCTGCTTCCCCCTCCTTCCCCTGATGTGGGATAAAATGCAGCAGAGACTGAAAGGTTTAAGGCAGACCTACATATTTATTTCTGTATACAATAATGAATCAGGTAAAGCAAAAACATTAAAAAAAGCTCTTTCTTCCCAACAGGCTGCACATGACCACGGCACCTTTAAGTGTGCCATATGTTTGACTCACAGCAACCAGGAGACTTTGGCTATTCTCTTGAATAATAGACATTGTGGTTGACACGTATATGTGAGGCACTGTCCTCCCCTCACACTCACAAGGCCGTATCACAGCTTTTTTCGCAGTCCCTCAACCTCATGCACCAGAACCGACTGACCTGCATACCGCACATCACATTTGGGGCAGTGGGTAAGGCCAGGGGTGCAGGGAACAGAACTGTGGTGCAGTGTGCCTGCATGGAGCACATGGAGTTCAGTGCCTTCGTGCAGGATAGGGATAGGCAAGAAAAAAAATGCCAGAGGTATTCATGTCCCTGTTCCTGAATAAAATTCCGTTTGTGTCCATCCTGGGATTTTGACTCTCTCAGTCCTGCCTGTCCTCTCCTCTTTTCACTTACGCCTCCCAGAAAGAAAAAAAAAGAAAAAAAAGAAAAAGGAAAAAAATGGACAAGGGGGAAATTCAACCAGTACTGAGACATTTTAAAAGGACGAACTGACACCTGGTTGCGTAGAGTAGTATTTGATCGATCCCACACCAACCACACGTTGCACAAGGGCATATTTCTGCATGCAGTGGAGGGCAGCAACATCAGGCTCATGCAGGCTGGCACTGTTCTGGACAATTCCTGTAACCTCTTGGAAAGGTTCAGAGCTGGTTCAGAACCCAACCAGGAGGTGCATGTTTTGCTGTGCAGCCAGCCTTCTGTAACAGACTAGCAAAAAAGCTGCATACCCTGCTCCCTTTCCTCTGCACATGCAACTTTTTGAGATGCCCTGCTGCTGGTCTGTGAGAGGAGCCCTGCCCTGGGACCTTACATGTGGATGAGGATCTCGTATAGACTCTGATTCTCCTGAGCTTGGGTGCTCCAGCACTTGATGGCACCCACCTCGAAGGGTCTTGTTCCCAGCTGTGGCAGCAGCACCCTGCCAGCTCAAGCCTGCTGAATTGTATGCATGGTATTATCCTCCTCTACACCTCACCCAACCCCTACAGCCCTACCTCAAAATCTCAGAAAAGCAAAGGCATCACCCTTTGGTTTGCAGGAAGCACAGGCTGGCCACATCAACCTCCTTACGAGTTTCAGTTTGTTGCCAAGCCAGTACTAATTACAATTTCCTTGCATAAGTACTCTTACAACAGGCAGCATTTTGTGCCTAAAAAACCAGCGGAGTCCAAGTAACTGCAAAAATAGAATCAGATGCAATAACATCTTACATAAGCTTTGGTTAATAATAAACCTGGCTTTACTCAAATCCTAGTAACTCTAGTCCTAGTAGTGACAAGATAGGAGACAACTACGAGAATATATTGAACTATTTCCTGTGAAGGAATGAGACTATCCTTCCTGCATTTTGTAAATTGTTACTAAGCAAAGGACATATTTGGGGTTACCCCCTCCCATTGCTTGGAATCGTTCAGGTAGCTTGACTCAAATATCTGATTTAACAGATTGATTTTGAGTGTTACAGCACAGATTGATAAATTATATTTTACTAGGGGCTAAAAGATGTAAGTACATACCAAGCAGAATTCTCATCCATCTTTTGGTTTATCTCCCTCTATAATCAATAGTAAAATGTTATTAAAAAAAAAAAAGTAATATTACTTCTATTGTTTGAATAAACCAGGTCCTTTTAAACTCTGTCCTTGTTATCATCATGCTTCTTGATTAGACAAACTAACCTTTATAAACTGTGTTTACTTCTGCCAAAAAACAACCTGCTTGGTCAGAGAATAATCCAAATTTCGGATAAACTGGATTATCTATTTTGTAGGCCTTTGAACTAAGAAAATAATAGTCTTCCCTCCTGTCCCTTAGAGATTGTAAGGGTCTGAAATACTGTCATGGAAGTTTACAAAGCTACTCAAGAACAGGCTCTAGCCTGCCTCTTCCTCCTACTCAGTAGACATTATTTGAGGAAAGCATTAAACAGATACTATTATCAGCCATACCTATCCTCTTCTGCCATGGAGACAGTAATGTTCCAGGACAGGTTAGAGACAAAAAGGCACCCAAGCCTTCAATAGCTAGGTGACTAAGAACACACATTCCAGGGGCAAACAAAGGAAAGGAATTTAGATGCATTGAAATGCAATAGTCTCAGCATCAGTAATATCAGCAAAGAACAAGCCCTATAAAGGAATTTGCAAGGTCATAACCTGGTAAGAAAATTCATATTCCTTCTAGACACTGCCAACTAGATTTTCAAGCTTCTCTAAAGCGTGTTCTTAGTTACATATTGTTTCAAGTTTTGGTGTCTCAATAATAATATATGTGTTGGTGCATCAATTATACCTGTATCTAACGAGAGTTATTCAGATATGTTTGTTATAAGCAAAACAAAACATACATTTTTATATATCAGATCATCTGTTTTTCTTCAACTTGATGACAGGAGTCCAACCTAGATGCTAATTACAGAGGATATTTCCAAATCAAAGGCATTTCTTACAGTATCTTTGGAAGAAGAAAGTAATGCTCTCTTTTAAATTACAAGCTGAATTTGCTTTAACATTTCTGGCCACTTACACCTTTGCTGTTGCTTGTATACTTGGCAAGGCAAGGAGTATTTTTAAAAGATAAAATTAAAGCATAGGCATTGACATAATGAGATAATTCCGTAACATATGAAAAAGGTTATAAACATTAACAATCTTGATAATGATTTTTTCTTTGATGTGTCAGATTTCTCAACTTCAACAATTTTCCAAACAATTTTTTGATGCTTATTTTAAACAAAGGTATGCACACTCATACACATCATGTTCACAGCTACTGTCTCAAAGTCATCATAGAGGAAGAGTTCAGGTTCAGATGTCAGGAACACTGCTGTGGACATCCAGCAGAGAGTGGAGTAAGTATCACTGGATCACAGCATGACCCTGAATAAGATATTTGACTGCTCAGCTCCAGTTTCTCAGTTTGTGAAACAGGAATATTAATGTTTAACTACCTCAATAAACCAACACCTACACATTAATACTGAAAAGACCATGGTATTCCATGTTAGAAATACAAGTGAGTACACGGGAGCTCCTTTTACTGAGAATTTCACCCTTTGCCATTCCTATCTGAAAAAAAAAGTAAAATAGTTGTCTATAAGAATGACACAAAATTGACACAAGGCCTCATAGTGAGGATGATCTGTGGATTTAACGTAGAGAAGAGAAGGTCAAAAGTTAACTTGATGACAATCTACAGGAACTTATACAAAGAGAGTAACTATAACTAGAGGGCTCCACCTGTTAGACGAAGGTAAAACAACTACTAATATTTGAAATACCCAAGGCTGCAAGAAAGGGGCTGGCTACAAGTAATCTTCAGATCAAGGCTAAATTTCTGAAAGATAGACTAGGTCACTGGGTTACCTGCAAGCATTGCTGGCCAAGATCCCACATGCTTTCTTTGCAGAGTGGTCAGATTAGACTATCTTAATGCATTCTTCCAGCCTCCACCAAAAGAATAATTTTTTTAAACAGCACAAATTGAATTAAAGATCCAAGAGGGCATCCCTATCCAAGCACTGATAATAACTCAAGAAAAGCTGAAACTGATGCACCAACATTGGTTAGAATGTTACTGAAGTTTCTGAAGCAACCTCTGAAGCTGTTAGCTTTAAAAGATCAGCTCAGTATGGTTTAAAAAAGGTTTTCTTGAGGGTGTGTTTGGGAAACAGGGCAATTTGTGTCTGAAAGGATGGCAAGGAAGGCAAACAGCCAAGGGCAGCCCAACAGCACTCCACTTGCTATGATGGAAGGAGGGACAGGGAGAATAAAGTTACTGTGTGTTAAAAAGCCTCGGGAATGAGAGCAAAGATTTCACTTCAGCTATCTCACTGCTGGGAACCTTTTTCTTGTTTTACCTGTAAGCAGCCTGTCTTCTTTCCTGATTTGAAACCTGTTGGAAGTTGCCCACAAGATATTTATTCTTGGTGAGGAAAAACCTCTGAAGAAAAGCAGAACTGAAGAAAAATACAGCTTTGAAATTCAGCTGAACCACTGAACAACAGATAACTTCTTACCTCAGAGACTACTTTTCATATTACAAGAGTATTATGTTTATTCAATTTATTAATAATGTTGTTAGAAGAAAACCTTTATATGTAATCTGCAGTTTAGATCAGTGTTAGCTTTTTCCCTATTTGCCAAGTGTAATCCTTTTGTTTATTACCTCCTTGTAGTTAAAATTTATAGCTTTTCCTCATTTTGTATTTTCCCTTTGCCTAATAGGATAGGTTTTGTCCCAATTTACCCCATTATAAACATTTCTCTGCATGTACCTCCCTTGAATCTCCCAAATTCCATTCATTCCATGCCCTACCAGATAAAAGCTAGCCTTCCCCTTCAATAAACGTCCATTTTGTCTTCACCTGTGTGTGATTTTCATGCAAAGTGGAGGTGTTACAGCTCTCCCTCCTATGGACACCTTTCTGTGGGAATGCACAAGAGCCTACTTGTTTTCCCCTTGTCCTCTCATTTTTGGTAAAGATGGGTAATTAGCACTCACCAAATTTGAATAGCACAGTCTTTTGAATGATTAATTCAGCTGGAAATAACCACATGAGGTAAAGACTAACAAAAAAAGACAATCATTTTAGACCCACAGTTCTTTCAAACAAAGTTCACCATGCCTAGGAAATCAAAGCTTTGCACTGTTGAGTTGCACTTATCCTTCCCCACCGCCATTCAGAAGACTGCAGCATCTACAGGCAAAGCTGTCCTACAGGTAAAGGCGTGACTGTAATGCAGGCATCAGAAGAGGCTAAGGAAAGTTAAACTACAGCTGTAAGCAGGGGTGAATTTGGATATTCACACCTTGCCTGGTATTTCTTCATACATTCCAAAGCTGCAGCTAAGAACCATCTTCTAAATGGATGTTCCCTTCTTCATACAAATAATAATTAAAAAAAAAAAAACCAAACAAAATAACCCACACATGCAAAAACCCCAAACCCACAAAACTAAAACAACCAAATCTAAAAATCCTGGAAAGTAGTGTCTAATTCTCTTGAAGCTCTCCTCTCTGGAGATAGATGTCTAAACAGATTGCCTTTCCATGAAAAATGGAGACATTCAGACTTCAATTAAATCAGGGTTAAAGGAGTGCTCTGTTGGGATACAGAAAACTTGGTTTAACTCCTCCTCTTCTGATTTAGAACTTCAACATGAACCTATGCCTTCTACCTTCTGGAGGCCCAACAGGCTTCTGCATCCCAAAAGTACTCCAGAGCAAATACTGGTAAAGATGATGTTGAAATGATGCACTGCCTGCAGTATCACGTTCCCGAATGTCACATTATTTACTGTAAGCATCCATGAACTACATGTACTCTTATCTCGTGATTCAAAGGTAGTTGGCTGCAGATACCAACAGAGGCAAAACCACAAATATAACACTATGTGATTTGTTATTTACTTTCTGCCGTTTACCAACACAGATCCAACTGGCAAGGGATCCAGTCTGGGTTGGTTTGTTTTTGGGTTTTTTGTTTCTTTTTTCCTTGTTTTGTTTTTAATTCATACAAAAATGAAAGTTTACAAAGTCGCATAACTTACTGTTGCTAAGTTGACAATAAATGAGATCATCTTTAAGCATTTAAATAAGACCCATTTAAGTGTCCAATCTACTATTCAGCTGTAAAAGCAATGAATTCACCCTTATTACATACTGCAATTACAACACTGCTCAGTGAAGAGTTTGGATGGAATCCTGGTGAGGGACGTGAGTGTCCCCACAGCGTGTTTAATCCCATTAAAAAGTTCTGGGAACTACTTTAGTTCAGATGACATTTATGATCCCAGACCTCTTGTCAAAAATATCTCTTTCCAAATATTTCACAGAAATCAGTAGAACACCATTTCCAGGAGGCACATCAAATTGGCTTCAGTGGAAGATGAGCACCTCTCGGTCATTAGGATATAAATTATTCCCCTCTTGTGAATCTTCCACCATCAACAGAAAAGGGCTTTCCTCATTTTGGGGAGCATATTTACATGTGCTATGAGTTTAGCAAAATACAGACCAAGTCCTGCACTTTTTACTTTCCCCGTGCAACACATCAGAGATAATCAGGGCTCCATCACCTGAAAAAGCTGTTCTGTGTCTGTTAGTGATTATCAATTGTAAAAAGAGAAGAAGACTTAGATTGCATGTTTTCCCCTACCCTTCTCCTTAGGCACCCAGGAGATACTGTTCTGCGACAGCCTCAGGTCAGAAGAAACCAAACTGTTGGGTTTTGTCTGGCCCAAACATCCCTGGTTCTGCTTTTCATCCACTCAGATGCCCAGTTTGACCTAATTCTGGCTATTTCCAGAAGAAATCACAGTGTAATCCAGAAACTAGCAAGTGATAGCTAGGCATCCTGTGTCCAAATCGGTAGACATGTCCCGAATGCAGTTAACAGTTTCTGTGTAATAGCTTAGCAGTCAGACTTCTTTGCAAGAGTGCAAAATCACAGGGCTGATCCCTTCTTTAGAAACTGGAGCGTCATACAGCCAGGAATGCAAAGGTCAAAATACAGCCTGATCTGTCATATGGTGTTTAGGGCACTCGAGCACAAGTCCTGGTTTTCAATATTTTTCTACTACACTATTGCAAAAAAAAAAAAAAACAAACACCAAAACAAATGCAGGGACATTGAGTAAGAGGATGGACCCTACAGCTTCCCATTTAAATACTTTAACTAGAGAGTCCTGTTTCCATTTATCTCTGTGGTTGGCAGGATTTTAACACATAATACCTGTCAGAAGACACCCAGGGCTTTCTCCTTGGTGGCAGGAAATGGCTGTTTGACCTCTGCAACTGAAACTGGTTCTCATCACTTTATCCAAGAGTATTCCTAGCTCCCAACTGCTGTGAAATGGATCAGAATCACTTTCACCACTTCTTCCATCATAGACCATATGGTGAGAGGAATCTCATCTTATGAATATTCACTGGATGGCCAAATTTCTTTGCAGCTCTAGTTTTAATGGACCATACCTTGTTATTGGCAGGATTATGGATACACCCTAACACACAGCATTTCTTAGCAACTGATTCTCTAAGGAGATCATGTTTAGCTAACTTTTGCCCATTTGGAGCTGAACTTCCTCTGTGCTCAGTTGTGGCTACCAAAATACCTGGCACAGGTATTTGGATTGCACATGAAAATTACCGAGGGCAGACTTTAGAGCACGCAGTGGCTGAGTACCTTTGTTACTGAGACATTTTCCTTGTCTTCCTTGTACCTTGACTAGTCCTAAAACTAGCAGTTATTAGAAGAAATCACTCTTACCCGAGAGGGCTACATTTCTAAGAGGGGAATGACATTTTACAACTGTAAACCCCACTTTTGCCTCCATCTAGTCAGATAATAATAACAAAATTCTCATGTTCTTAACTAAGCATTGCAAGTCTTGACAAGGGAGGACAGATGTCTCTCCAGACTATTCAAGAGACACACTTGGTGAATCTCTAGCATGACACACACTGCTCTGCTGCTGTAATCACACTTCTGCATTGAGGTTTGACAGGCACATCTCTCAGCAGCAAAAGCAACTTCAGCAGCCCCTCCTCACTTTTTAATTTGCTCTTCAGTGCTCCCATTCTCTCTTTGCTGGTACATTTTTCCATACAGTTGTGCATTCCGTCAGGTGAGAACTCAGTAGGGTTAAAAAGAGCCTACCAAAAAGGTCTAGGTTTAATGTAGGAGTATTCATAGCTTGGTCCAACCAGCACAATTCAACTCTGTACCAGTAAAATGGGAACAGAAAGTAAATGGTAGGTAAACAAGCTCTCTCTAATAAGGGTATGACCAGTCTCCTCCCACAGCTTGCACCTTGCCCTCTGTCTACCTTGCTGCCAGCCAGCCCTAAATGGTGCTGACAAAAGCTAAACAAGAAGAGAAAGAGGACATGCAGATGGTAAGTTCTGGGTTATTAAGCTGTCAGTTATACCCATCAGTAACCCTCTTGCTTCCCTATACAGAAGGGGCAAAGACAGGCCAAAATCATGAACAGAGAACCTCTATGCCACCCATCAGAGCACCACTGCCCCACAAAGTCCTCCTGCCCTCTGATGCCACTTCAGTCCTTCTGTTCTGCAGAACCACACAAAGTGGCAATAAAGACAAACATTATTAAGAACTTTCTACCTCTGAATTTACTCTCCACTTGACGTCCCAATCATTTTTTTCACTAGTCAAACAATGGACAAAGGTGGGGAGAGAGGGATGAGGAGGCCCTGATTCAAAGAAGCATGTACATACTAAAATGGAGACCGCAAGTGACAAATGGAAGGTTTAAATACATATTTAAAAAATGCTCTCCTTACAGCTCCAATCACAAAGTATGTGCTTCATTGTTTTTAGGAGTGTTCCACATTACAAACAAAACCACCCTTGCTCTTAGTCACAGAGATACAGTCATGTGACTTGAAACTAAGATTAATAGAAAGGTCTATCACCAAGTGGCACAAGAATCACTGGAAAAGCAGTTTGAACTTATTTTTTACAACTTTGATGTTTGGAAAGTGGGGGAAAAAACCCAAGAGAAAAACTGGGCTGCCTAAAGGACAAAGGAAATGGAAAGAGGTAGCATATAATGCAAAGGATTGAATAAAAGATGAATCAAGGAAGAGAAAAAGACAACTAACAAGCCTATTAGTCATGCAAGCAAAACAAACAAAGCTGAGCAACTATAAGCAATATTCAAAATGCAGTTTAGTGTTTAGTTTGCTTTCAAAAGAAGGTTGTCTGCAGATTTCTCTTAAGAAATAAGTTTGAGAAGCCTTACCCTAGGGGACTGGTATGATTTACATCTTAAATTAATAAAGAATTTGAGGAGATGGTTTAAACAAAGAAATAGAAAAAGCAACCCAAACCACCAAATGACTAAACAAAAAACATAAGCAAAAAACCCCAACTCAACAACAAAAAGGGTCCTTCAAGGAATAAGAGGTTATGATATATCTTTCTTCCAAAAGTTCAGTCTTTAAGACTGTTACAATGAGACACACAGCTGAGATATTTTTGACATTTAGTAAATGCTGCTACCCAGCTATAACTTCATTCCTTTAAGTTAATTCTGTTTCATGAGCACAAGAACAGACAGAATTGACACATAAAAAAATGTGAGAAGTTGAACATTTACATCGGCATAGACCAAGAAAAGAAATCCAAGTCATTTTGCCTTTTAAATTCTTGCTTTCTTGTTGCATTTTTGTGGGGAGTTTAACTGGGAGGACATGGTGCAACTACAAGAGAGACTGCACCTGTAAGCTCTCTAAGAATCGAACCACATGAGTGTAAATCCTCTCTCACAGACTCCAATTTCACAGACATTTCTGCAGCTGGAATAAGCCAGCAATGACAGCTATAAAAGTCCTACCACCACTGCCCTGCACAGCTTCCTAGTGCAACAGAAAGGCTGGCCTTGGCCTGGTTGGAAAGGAATTCAGATGGCATTTCTGTCACTGCCTAGTGACAGACACTACAGTACAAGTTCCCCCGATCACTACGGCAGATGTATTCCTACACATTTTTTCAAGTGCCAATACAGGGAAATCACCTCTAGAAAAAATTCAAGCATTAAAAAGAAAAATATACAAGCAAAGAGGAAGGACTGAAGCCAACATACTATCTTTTTTTTATTTTCCAGCTGATGGTATTTCAGGACATGGTCCACCACACCACATTAAAAGCAACTGCATTGGCTATTAAGACAGGTTCATTAGAAGAACTTCTTCTTCATATATGTGTCCTACTGACTATCTGTCCTGTCCCAAGAGCTCACAGGCAGTCCTACTAATTTCCTTATCTTTTCCACAGGCTCTCAGACAAGAAGTAAAGCTCCCCATTATTCAAGTTAGTGACTCACCACAACTTGGGAGTTGTGACGAGTTTATCAAGACCAAGCACAAGTTTTTGTTATTTAGTCTTCTTTCACTCCAGATGCTTCAAGACAGATCTTTCTTGAAGCACCTGGAGTCGTGCTACGGCTGCTGTGAGGATAACCACAGAGGCACAATCAAACATTTCACCTTCTCTTACAAAAGAGAAATGTTTGCAGTTAGACTAAGGATAAACCAAACACAAATGAAGCTAGCCTGAACCTTCATTCACTACTTATATTTCAACCCTTCAAAGAGACAGGAAAGTATGGGTAATAAGTGGTTTTATGCACATAGTTATGATGGAACATAGCCCTGTGTATCACACTTGTCTTTGTTTCTAACTCCCTTTGCCTCTGTGGAATTACTATAGAACACAAAACCTTCAACTACAGCTCCTTCCTCTGCTCTCTCATCATTTTCATGAAAAAGGGGCAAGAATAGGCTGATACTAGTGCCAGAAGATCCCATCTCCTAGCTTTTGTCTTTTTACTAGTGAAATCATACAAAACAGACTGACTACAGGGCTCAGCCTCTGATCCAGAACACACATAGGAATTTACCCATGTTATATAGCAAATCAGAAGCAGAGATTGAGGAACAGATGTTCAGATTTTACTACAATGTCTATATCTTGAGATGCAATTCAGTCTTCACGAGCTTCTCTTTTCATATGAAAATAACAGTTAAAAATAACCTTACTTATCAACACATACTGAAGTGACATGGGAGGCTTGCTGCTTCTGTAACTTGCTGCCTTACCTGGATTTCTCCTGCAGATAGTCCTTTCCCTCAAGACAGGGATGAGAACCAAATCTTCACACCAAAGCCCTCCCTGCACTGACAATCTGACCACAGGCCTAGCTCAGGGCCTGTCACGGCCACTCCAGCTCTCATTAGCCACAGCTGTCTGTGGTGGCTTTGGCACAGCTGAGGCTCCTTATGGCCCTGCCAGCTCCACTCTATTGCTTAACAGCCTGCAGCTCTGACAAGAGCATGGTTTCATCCCTCCCAACCTGCCTCTTCAGACCTTCAGTTTGGAAGCAAAAACCTCCCAAGAAAAAGTGCAGGAGGAGATGAGTCACCTCCACATGGAAAATTGCTACCAGTAGTAAAAAATGCCGAGTAGTGCAGCATCCCTAAGGAGGAAAACGGCTTTACATATGTAAAGGTTCAATGAGTAAATCACTAAGAGATTGCACGTAAAACAAGGAACACAGCTTTTCCTTAGCACATAGGATGGTGGTGGTGAGATAGGCTGGAGATCATATGTTCAGGTGATGTGGAATGCAGGATGTTTGGGGAGAAAATTAAGCACTCAGTGAGGGAAACAAAAATGCAGCCTCATTTCTGTTTGGGTTCTTTTTATTTTTTTTTTTCTGAAAGCTTTTCATGACTCAGTTTTCCTCTCCTCTTGTGATCTTTCTCACTTTGAAAGACAAGCCATACTCTTCGCCAACATCTCATTCCCTTGCTGATGCTTTAACTTCTTCCCAGACTCCCTTTTACAGAAAGAACCAACTCTGATTTTGTAAGTACTATCTTCAATGTCCCTCTCAGCTCTGTGTAGTGCACACTGAGTGCTGTTGTGTGCTGACAGCTACGAGTGCAGCTATTGGTTTTGATTCTGCATTTGCAATTATGGGCCCTCTATACCTTCCTCTGCTTTTCTCTTCTACCTGCTCGCTCTTATTTTTAAATTAGAAATGGACTTCTGGGCAACTACAATGTTACTTAAAAAATGTAGATCCCCCAGATAGTGGGATCCTGGGCTGTTGGGAAATGTGGCTATCAGCAGAGAATGCAGGTTACTGTCTCAAGTGGGCTGTGGTACTCTATTACCCATCAGTCATATCTGGACTTGCAGCATTTTTTCAAATGGGAATATGAGTCAAATTCAGCAAAGTCATAAAAACCATTGTTCAGTTACAGGTTAGTCATTGAATGGTCATTACAGTATTACAGTTTTACTGCTACGTTATGGTGGGGGGCATGTGTTATGGGTTTACCAGCCCTCACCCCGAGGTTGAAAAATAGTTAATTCCAGGTAGATTTCCGGAGCAAAGCCAATCACAAGTTTTAGTAACACCTCTGAGAATGACATATTTAAGAAAATGGAAGAGAAGATGAATTGCACAGAAGAAAATTCCAGCCCGGAGGAGAGAGGAGGAGAACAAGACATAGCAATGTAGCCTCCAAGGTCAGTGTAACAGGAGAGGGGAGGAGAGGCCCGGGGGGGGCTCCCTCTCCCCCTCCAGCAGGGGAAAAGACTTAAAAACTAAAACCCTGTCACCTGTGGAAGATTATTTGGAGTGAAGAAACCCTCTTGCAGCTCATGGAGGAGCCTGTGCCGGAGCAGAGAGACCCTCCTGTAGCTCATGGAGGAGCCTGTGCTGGAGTAGAGAAGTGCATGGAGGAAGCTGTAACTCCATGGGAGGCCTAAGATGAAACAGAGCCTTGCTGGAGACCTGTGGCCCTTGGAGAGAAAAACCTATGCTGGAACAAGTGTCCCGGGTAGGACTTGTGATCCCAGTGAGGGATTTGTGCTGGTGTAATTCATTTGTGACCCTAAAGGACAGCAGATTATGGAAGAACTGTTGTCTGAGGGTAGACTCACAGTGGAGAAGCTCATCCAAGGCTGTCTCCTGTGAGAAGGGACCCCACAAGAAACAGGGGATGGACTCGATGCCATTATCCCCTGTAACAGTGGTGAAGACCCTGGTGCAGCAAGTTGTCCCCTTGCAGTCCATGGAGGACCTCACAGGGCCCGAGTACCCCCCAGCCTCCGGTCCTGGCCCGGCAGGGAGGAGCAGGGACAGTCCTGAGGTCGACGTACAGCAGAGAGAAAGAGAGAGGGAGATTTCCAGCTACGGCTGATCAGAGCTGTCACCCCAGAGATAATAGAAGAAAACTTTCAAGTGCTGCAAATTTGATTTAGAGGAACTGTAAACCCAGAAAGTAGAGAAAAGACTTTTCTCCTCGTGGGCTGATACAGGGGGGAGGGATAATTTTGTAAATACATAATATTTTCTTCATAATTTTACCTAGTTAGAATTGTTGTATATATTATTCTTTAGTTTTTAACCTGCTAGTAATAAATTTAATATTATTCCCCCATGTCAAGTCTCTTTTGTCTGTATAAAACTTCTCTCATCTCATAGCAATTGTGTAAAAGGTTTAAAAAAATTAGCCCAGAGTAAACCCAAGACAGCATGAAATATCATGAAAAGTTCATGCTCAGGGTAGAGAGAAAACCAGGAGAGAGGAAACACAGGACATAGAAAATTACCCTGAGCTTACTTCCAAGGGTGGGTGATGCTGTGGATATTTCATGGACAGAATAGAAGCATCTGGAGCTGACCTAAGTAAGAACTACTAGATTTTGGTTCATATAAACAGCAGTTCCTGTGCTGTCTTTGCACACTACTTCAGAAATAGAAAGATGTGGTATTCAAAGATACTTACTGCAGTGTCAGACACTGGAAGGTGCTAACACAGATTGTCAAGCAGAAACTGAATCACCGTGAAGCAGCCAAATGGATGCTCACTTTGCCACTCCTAATTATCATTGTATAACACACAAAAGAAACAATACATGTTTTTCAAAACATATCACCATAACAGATGTCAGCCCTTCTCTTCCATTGTACTTGTGCCTATTGTACACCCAACAATGAAATCATCTTTCACTTCAGCTACCCTCAGGAAAAAGAGCTGTATATATTCACACTGACATGTCAGGCAGCAAGTAAATTTGATGGATATCAGCAATATTAAAACTCACAATAAGAGGAAAAATCGTGTACTTCTAGATCCTTGTAAAAATTCCTTCTTTTCATAGCTTTCAAATTTCAATTGGCCAGAGAAAGCAAAGGAAGGTGAGAAAAATGAAAAGGGACATGAAAAGGAAAAAGAAGACAGAATTAAATCCTGGCTAGATGCCTTCAAGTACTGCAGTCCAAATAACATTGTTAAAGGCCTCACTTATTCTGACAACCAAGATCACAGGTTTCTAGCAAATACACCTCTCCTTTACTCTTCCCTGTGCAGGAATATCACCAATACTCCAAATATTGGCCCTGCTGCCCAGACCTGCACCTGTGAAGCAGGTGTGTACTTGTTCTCACCCTGCCCCAGTCTCCCTGTGCTTGTGGCAGGAGTGAATGGTTCATACGCTCCAGGGGGCCAAGGAGGGCAGGCTGAAAACCAAGACACTCAAATCCTGCAGAGGTCAGAGGAAGCAGCTGCTGGGCTTTCACCAGCAGTGCAAGCTAAAAGAGGGAATAGCATGCACAAGCCATCAGGAAAACATCCAGCAGTCATCTAAAAACAACCGGATACCACGTGCTGAGGCTCCCCTCATCCTCTCTGGAGCTGGGGTAAGAGATTAGTATTTTCCTGATCTCACCGTCTCAAGAAGAAAGGAGAAGTAGCAGAGTGCTGACCTTATTCCAGAAGTTGTGGGGAGAAGGGGGTGAAACAGTCCCTTTTCTGTCAAGCTCAGTTGCTTCTTGGAGGGTTCTGGAGTATTTACAGCACAAGCACTTTAGGACTCAGGGCAAGTGTATTTGAGACTTTCTGGTCTCAAAGTCATAAGTTTGAGGAATCATCTTAGCGGGAGACTTAATCTAGCCTGTTCTTAATTTGCATGATATACAGTATCATAAGAGAACAAAATCCCCACAATGTGTTTTTTCATTAGTAGCTGCAGTATCAATATGGATTTCTTAATTTAGGGGTAAGTTTGCAAGGCCAGTTCATCTCTTTGTACTGTGAATTTCCAAACGCATCTCTCATTTCCAAAGAGCAGCAGAGGGACTGATCAGTAGTCACAGCAGCTACCGACAAAACCACAAGTATTTGGAGTAATTTTTTTCCCCCCTGTTTGTATAGATCTACTTTGAAAAAGATTTCAAAGAGTTGATTAGTGTTTGGTCATTGGGCATCTGTGACAGAAGATGACTAAGTGAATCAGTAGTTCCTTTCATTTATAATCACTCATTGTGGGTGTTGGGTAGCAGTTGCACAAAAGTGTATGGCTCCTTTTATTGTACATGGAAACGAGCTTTCAAAGCGAACCGAGGGACAAATGTTGCTGCTCAGAACACCCATTAGCCTTCTGATCAAATCCCTCTTTGATATCCAAAGTGGTGCCTTCCAAGAGCACATGCTATTGACTGCAATACCATGAAAACTGGCTGGCTCACATGCAGGATTGTAATTTGGGTAAATCTGTTTCCTTTAATGTACTTACTTTTTGCAGTGAGGAGGAAAAGGGATTGTGGAGAAGAAGAGGGGTGCGAGGTAGCAAAACAAGGCAGAATGCCAGCATTTTCTTTTGGTCAGTGTTAGCACCTATTAAAACATTTTGCCAAATCAAAGAGATGAATTACTGCACTCTTTTTGCTCACTCTGAGCCTACAGTCAGCTGGTATAATTTTACAGGTTAGGACAGCTGTAGTTTACTTTTGAAACTTTCAAAGCACAGCATTGGGTGTCTGTTCTTTCAGGATGAGTTTTGGCAGATGCCGGTAGCCAAGGAAATTCACCCAGCCTTCCACCTTCATTAAGTGTTGGCTGGTGGGTAAGTAGTGCTCCATGTTTACATATATTTGGTAGCATCATCACTGTTCTGCACTCCTGTAATTAAACAATTTCTTCTCGGCTCCTGCTGTGAATGACACTGAATGAATTGTATTATCTTAGCCAAAGTCACAGCAGGCACTGGTTCAACGGGTAAAACTGTCCAGTATAGGAAGAAATCTCACCCAACAGCTCGATCTCCAGCTGTTGACATGAACTGGAGGGATAAAAAAATAGAAAGACAGGGAAGGGACAAAATGAGGTTGAAGGGGAAAGAAATTAATTATATCAGTGGGAAAATAGTCAGAAATGAACTAAAACCAAAGCAAAGCATGCATAAAACCGTCAGAGAGAGAGCTTCTTATAGGTAACTTTTGAATTTCCACATTATTGAGAATGGGCTGCAAATAGTTTAGTTCTTTTGCAGAGCTTGTTGAAGTACTGAATTTCACATCTCGTATGCCTTCACTCCAGTGAATTTGAGCACTCTATTTTCTCCTGAGACCTGAGGATGTTGTGCACCTCACAGACTGGGCTCCCAGCTCTCTTGCTTTAAACAATTGGGTCCAAACTCCCATCATCGTACCAGCCAAGACTATACCTGTCCTGTGAGTTGATGGCTTGCAAAGTAAATGGTAAATCCCCATCCTGGCCCCTGGATATCTCAGAAACAAAGAAAAGTTCCATCAAAGCAACTGCTAGTTGCTTCATCTCTTTTGGTGAAATACTAAACATGCTTAGTTCTTTGAATATTGCTGCAGAGGTACAAACTGAAGAACTATGACATCTGCCTGGAATCTGTATATTGGGAAATAAATCCTAGAATGTCTGGGTTTTTGTTTTTTTTTTTTAACAAAGACAAACCTCTTTTACTAAAATGCTATAGTTCTGTCCGCCCCATAATTTATTATTTCCACAGCCAACAGGTATGAAAGTGGGTCCAGATCTGTGCCATTTCTGTAAGTCCATAAGATCTCTTGGGAGACTGGTAAATGAAGCAGGAATGTGTGCCTGTGATCACGCAGCCCCTAGCATAACTCTGGATTCTGGTACAAGTGTGAAGGCTACAGGGTCTACACTGGTAGGGTGGTGTCATGTTTGAGTGAGAAGAGCAGTGGCCATTCAGCCCTAGAAGTAACGAAGGCTGCTTGCCTGAGGACAAGAAACTCTTGCCTGGAACCACTGGCAATTCTTCCTTCACTTTTGTTGGGTAAATAATTTTAACTTTTGTATTTTAATTTATTTTACTATTGATTTTGCCCTGAAAAATGTAGGCTTTCTTATTAGTGCCTTTTTAAAAAATCTACCTTTCAAGAACTTGATTTTATATCTCATTTGAATTGCAGTATTTGAATTATTGCTTTTTCAGCAATCCTATCCTGTAATTCATCAGGCCAGCACCAATTCCAAGAAAGGACAACATCCCACCACTTCACCAGCATGGTTTCCTGCAGCACAGGATTGTCCCTTAGTTATTTCTCACCTTTGCAATGGTATCCCCTGAGCCTGTTTAGGTAAGAAATGGTAAGGTGACCTGAAATGAACTGCCCACCCCCACTACCCCAAAGAACAGTCCATCCTCTTTCTACCACTTTGTCATTCCCAGTTTGACAACCACACCACTTGCCTTCAGTTGTTTGGCGTGCACTTGGCCCTTCTGTGAACTTGTTTGGCTTCCAAACTGGCAGAGTACTGACTCATGAAAAAGCCTGAGTTTTTTCCTATCAGGTTAGCAAGATGGATTGTCCCATAAAAGGTCAGCCAATTGCAAGGGCCAGCACAGAGCCAGCACTGCAAACAGGAAACTCCAAGAGGCAGGGAGGGTAACTGCCCTCCTTGTGCGGCGGTGGGGGGGTGCTGGATGAACTCTACACACTGTAAATAAGAGAGTGGGTGCAGACCTACACCATTTCCCATAAGAGAGTTTCAGTGAACTGATAAGCGCCAAGGAGAAATGAAGTATAGCACAAAGCGCCCTTGAATCCCAGCTCACAGTGCCCACAAAGCTGGGATCACAATGCTGAGAGCAGGGGAAGATGGCCAGGCTTACCCCTTTCAGCCGCCATGGGCTGACATCCTGGCCTAACTATCACAGCACACTGCAACTACTGAGACTTTCTGGGCTAAAACCCAAGACTTTGCCAAGTACCCCTTTTGTCAGCTTGGTCTACCAGTAACAGTGTGCTAGTTTTCTATTCTGAAAAACTGGGCACTCAGAGGAGAAACCTGACCGTTGATATATTTAAATACACTCTAAATACAGAATATATATTTTTTAGCCTTTTTTTCTATCTTCTACATGGCAGTTAACGAGTTATTAAATGGATCTCATATTTAGTTCTATGGCATCGTTTTGCTTCATTGCCTTTGATAGATGAAAAGTTTTTCTTGCATTGCTAAGTGAACACAAAGGACAACATTGAAAACTGTGTCCATTTGGTGCAGCATTATAACGGCAGTGGTCTAATAGCCATAAACTGCCATTGTAAGGCTTTACCTGATGATTTCCCTACCTTTTGTTGACATATGCAACACCAATATACACCACCGATAACAGAGCTTCATTCTATTTTATATTAAAACAACCCACCTCCACCTTTTTTTTGAGAAAATTCTAGCATGCTATCTTCCCTACATTTTTAACACACAAGCTGCAAAGCTTGGATTTTCTACAGTGTTTCAAAAACATTGTACTACTGGATTTTAAAATTCTGTCCTTCTCTTGAAAAAGCTGAATAAAAGAGCCCTGCGAAGGTACTTTTGGGAAGGAGATGGTGGCAGAGTTGTGATGCTGTGGTGTATTTTCCATGGACACAACCACCTTTGAGTTTTTATTCAGATGTGTCTCCAGGATAGGTCATATGGAGTATGAACACCCTGGATGAGCTTTAAACCAGATGGCTCTTTACTCCTGATGATGTAATCAGCAGCCACATTTTGTTCTCAGCTGATTGCGAACTCCCCCCCCCTCAGGTGCCAGACAGATACCTGAACATGAGGCTGCACTGCTGAGGTAAGAGTACCCATGTTAACTATTTTAAAAGTAGCTTGGGTTTAACGTCCTTTAAGTACAGACATCCACTTGGAATTCTTTTTGTTTCCCTCTACTAATACACAAGATTCATGTTTCCTCCTTCAATCACCTTTCAGCATTTTTCTCACCATTTTCCATGACCATTGGAAACCTCTCCAGTTCCAAGGACATTTTTAATTTTTGACTGCTGCTGTGTTTTCTGTCTTTCCCATTCTCACCTACTTGCTTCTCCGCCCTCCTGCTGCCATTAAAATAACCCTCCTGCCATGCCCCTCAGTTCTTTGGATCCTTCCGATGACTTCCCATTTCATGCCGGAGTGACCTTCAATCATGCGTGCTCGCTCCTGGCACTGCACAGCCACTGCCTGTGACCGCCTGATAGTGTGTTAACGAGGTGCTCATGCACCACAGCCATGTCTGGTTTACGTATTTCCACCCGGAGCTCCGCAAGGATGGGTGTTTTCCCAGCTGTTAGGCAGGAGATGGCCTCAGCGGTTTCCCCACAATCAGCAGTGCATCTCAAGGTCTTGCATTCTTCCACTTCCAGATTCTTTCACTGAGGGAAGCATTTTTATTGCTAAGTACAGTTTTGCCTCAGTAATGTATGGTTTCCAGCAGAATTCCTGGAATCTGCTGTTTACAAGCAGGGTCAGAGGTTATAGAAATGCTTTCAGTTTGCATGAGTGATATCCCAGAAGGTTTTCACCCATGCATAGTGTCTAAACTATATGACAACCGTATTTTTATTGGTGTTGATAACATCCCTGGCTCTGAAATCTACTTGTTCAGCTGTGGGGGTGGTTCAAATTATTTCTAGACAGCTCACTAAATGAAAATTATTACTCTCCACTCCTCTTCATCACCCAGACTCTTCTCCCCATATACACAAGAATATTTACGAGAAAAAAACCATCAGTAAAGCTCTTGCATTTGAAGTCTTGCAGCTGGAGGTCCTCTCACAGTGTACCAACCAAATACATGGTGGCAGCATTATTATCCAGTGCCAAATGCTCCTTCAGTGTGCTACTTCAAACCCTGAGCAAGCAACTGAGAGAAAGGATAATGTCACTGAGATGAACATATGATAGGTCACTACTTGGTATAGGCCTCCTAGAAGGCTAATGGCTGATAGTACACAGGGGTGCGTTGAGAGGATGTTGTACATAAGTTGACTCCTTCCGGAGAAAGGTATTAAAACCTGATGGTTTAGTGCTGCTTTTGTAGCCCTTCAACTTGTCAGAATATTGGTGTTCTGTAGAGTTTTCCGTTTCTTCTCCCACCGAAGTCAGTACGTGTCCAGATTCTGCCTGATCAAGCCAGCACCGGTGACGTACTGTGGGATGTAAGGTCACAGCAATCTTGTATCTATCTGTGACTATGCAATCAACAACAGGAGGGACTCACTATAACGTGGACTTTGGATCAGCACTTTATGGCCCATATTTGCTAGACTGAACACACCAATGATTTTAGCAGACTGTCCTCTATGACCAGATGTAAAATAGGAATACATGTCACAGAACGTATTGTAGAGTGCCCAAACACAGAGTTTCATGACAGCTGCTTAAAAATTTGGCCCTATATTTGGAATTGGAAAAGTGTGGAAAAAAACCTGCTCTAGAACACCAACTTTCCAGCAAGACAACTCAGGCAGGACTGATCTTGGGGTTACCAAGGGCTGAAGTTCAGCAGCTAGAGAGTGGTGTTTGAGGGATTTCACACAACCCTCTACTTCAGCAGAGTAGCATCCTAAACTGTGAATAGCAGAATCCAAGATCTAGGAAGTTCAGCTTCTGTCCATTACAGAAGGATAACAGGAGTGCAGCTGCAATGCACTAGCATGCAAGGGGCTAGCATATAATTTAATCAAAGAAAAAATGTCACCACATTGTTTCAACAAGCAAAGGTTAAAGGTCTTAAGTTTAATTCTAAACAGGACAGTGATCCCCACCCTAACATAAACATTTACCTAAGTGAGATTTGCATAATCTCTGTGACCCTCAATCTGCTCACCTTAATCAACCATATCATTATTTAGAAAAATGTGCCTCCATGTGCCTGCTATCTTTGCCTACTCGTCACTGCTCATTAACCAAAAATCAACAGAAAATGTTCTTTTTTGATTACCAACACTGAGTAAATACCTTTCCTAGAACACAGAGGTTCTCAAACTCTGCCTGGGTGTGACCATTTCAATAAAAAGCTTATCCCACTGTAACACCGGAAAATCCCATCTCCTTCATGCATAGAATGGCCTGGGTTAGGAAGGACCTTGAGGATCATTTAGTTCCAGCCCCTTGCCATGGGCAGAGACACCTTCCATTAGAACAGATTGCTCAGGGCCCCATCCAACCTGGCTGTGAACACTGCCAGGGGTGGGGCACCCACAGCTTCTCTGGGTAACCTGTTCTAGTGCCTCATCACCCTCACAGTAAATTCTCCCTAATATCTAATATTCTCCCTAATATCTAATTTAAACCTTCTGTCAGTTTAAAGCCATTCATCAACTACTGTATCTGAGCGCACACCACTTTTGACTGCAAAGTGGAATGAAGGGGACTCCAAGCAGCCACGAAGCCCTTTCACAGGAGACCACCAGCTGGTATTTAGCAAAGCATGGCTTGGCAAACACCTTATGCTCAGATACACTGGGGCAGTTAAAGCACTGATGAGCTTCACCCAAACTCCTTCTCTGGCACTTCTGCTGACTTTATACTGACATAATAAGAGGCAAACCACCACCGTGGCACCTAATTTCAGTTTCCTGATTAGTAAAACGGCCATAATAGTAACTCTCCCTTTGCACAATTTTGAAGTCTCAAGCTCCAGACCACTTGTGTCAATGAAAACAGAGAGTTGCTTAGGCAGCGGTACTCACTTTTTTCCTACGAGAAAGTGCAAGTAACAAGTGAATTTCTGACATTTAGACACATTTCTTCATGTTGATGTTCCAGTCTCTTGATCTCTGTAACTGTCACCATCTGATAGACATATCTGAGCGGAGGTGCATTTACTGTCACTCAAGGAATATCTGGCCTATTCCTAAAAGGTTGTCAAGGTTACAGCTACATAACAAACTAACCTAACAGCTTGTGTAGGCCAAAAGCAGGCCACCTGATCTTTACTTTCCTCTCTGTGGCACCAAGTCCTGGAGGAATGGCACCTTCGCGTAATACTTAATAGCTTTGGAGGAATGAGAATGTACATCAGCACAGACAAGCATCAGCCCGGCATTGACTCTTGATGCTACTACAAGTCTTATCTTTATGCTACTTCCTGTAGTACATAAGGCACTAGATCAAACTGGTAGCATTGGATGGTGATGACAAGTGTATGCAATGCTCAATTCAGTTCTCAATCCAGTGCCCTGATCAGCAATAGACTCCAGGTCACTGACTTCTTCCTAATTGATTTTTTTCCCAAGGATTAAACATCTGTGTACAAATGTAAAAGTTCTTTAATGCTTTTCCAAATTTTGGACAGTCTTGCATAATCGTTTCACAATATTTATAGTGGCAACTTGTGTTCCAGCTTAGGCTGCTGTTCTTATCTCCTAATTCCATAGCAATGATGAGGTAAAAGGAAACTATTTTGGCACATATATACAATTTCCCAATGTGCTAAGAAAACCTTTTTTTCTTTCTCCCCTTCGTTGTAGCTAACAAGTCAAAAGAAGGGATATTCCAGAACACGGTAAGAGCCTGTATTGATAGAAGAGTAGACGTCCTGTAGCTTGATTCTGGGAAATTATTTGTTGCACACAATATAAGCAAACTAGACAAAGACAGTTGAAACATAGCTATTTATAGGGGGTACAAAAGCAGTAGGAAAACCACACTGAGAAGGTAACCATCAAAGGTTTACTGCTAAAACGGAAGCCTGCACCAAGACAGCATTTTGCACTAGTTAAATTACTATTTAACCTATTTTCATAATGAACTGGACAGAACCTGTTTTCATTATGGTTGGAGAACCTATAAGAAAGCATGCATATTAGAGTTACAACTGACATCATTTGGGACAGCCTGTGAAATAACTGAGAAGAAACTTGGATTAAGAAAAGATGTAAAAATGTAACAGAAAACAAAACTGAACACAGTAGTCATTGTAACAATCCACATTGCATCCACAGATTGAATATTACATGTCATCCCGGTCTTCAAAAGTTATACAGTAGAAACAGAAAAGATGAAAGTTGATACAGATGACCAAAAAGATGGGATGTGTCTTTATGAAGACAGACAGACAGACATTTCTTTTTCACTCTGAAAAAGAAATGGCTGAGGAAGGGTGGATCAGTGATCTATTTCTGAGCAGCATGAAAAAGGTGAATAGCAAATGATTATTTATCCTCTTTCAAAGAAAGACCCAGGCAGCACAAAATGGAATTATGACTGGGTCAGAGTAAACAAAATGAGATAATCTTTAAAATAATGGTTAGTTGAGCTGTGTAGCTCTTTCCCACAAAATGTTCTGCATGCCAGAAGTCAACATTGTTCAAAACTGATTAATCAAAAGGAAGTTTCATATTGATTTGATCATGTAACTGACCGGACTACTAGGAGGCTAAAAACCTTTTTGATTATCAAATGATCTAAACATCCCCTTTCTGGAAGGCCACAGAAGCAGACAGATGCCTGCTGAGACTTTCTCCCTGAACTTTCAGTACCACATTTACAGCATGGATGGCCAATCAGACTGCAATTCATTCCTCTTCAAAATACTGCTGTCTTCCCAAATTCTGCAGTCAGTCAGCATAGATAAAAACTGTTCTTAATAGACATCAGTTGTAGAGCATTGCAAGAAAACATGATATGGATTGATCTATTTGGAGACCAGTGAGGCTTATTGTTTATAGGATGACGGTTAACTCTTCATATGCTTTTAAAGTTGCAACACACAGCCAGAAAATCAATGTTACACAGCTGTTTAACTGGTAAAATCTGTATGACAAAGTTTATGCTAATGCTGTCAACACGAAGAAAACTGGAATACGCTCATAGTCACTGAACACATTCAGCCACTTTAAGAAGACTCAGCAAAGTGGAGATTTATGCAAAAGCTGCAATTTGAACAGAAGACACTGTTCAAAATTTTTTTTTTTTAAAGCTACTTCGTATACCTACTAGCTAGGTATATTAACTGGAGATTCTTAACTGGAATTACTGCCAGAGTATGCTGAGAGCTGATCTAACGAAACTGAAGTTAAGAATTTTAGATGATGAAAATGGAAAGTATTTAAGGTGCAAATTGAAACATGATGACATACTGAAATATTTCAGTCGTCACATTGACATATCAAGTTAAATAAATCATTTAATAAGCTCTATGACCCTTAATTAAACTTATGCATGCTATTAACCCCTCAATCAATTCAATTAAATACTAAGGCACTCCCCCAAAAGTGCCCAACTGAAGTGAGCTGTAACAATGCAGCTAAACGGAATGCTGTGATCAGTCAGAACTCAGTGACCATTAGGTAGCCAGTAAGCAGAAAAAGTATGTAAACTCACCTGCTCGGTGTTTTTGAGGTAAATGCTATATTGCTCAAGACAAACAGTGTTCATGCACTGTTACCTGTGTTTTTCTAGGAGTGTTTAGTACTTCACAGAGGAGGCTCTTGTCAGCAAATCCTTCCTTTGCAAAATGCCCACTCCTAAAAGACAAGCTCATGGTATTTTGTACAACATGTAACAGCAAAAATATTCATCCTTCACCTTTCTTTCTTCCTCAATAGGAAATACTCAGGAAAACTTCAAGGAAAAAAATAAGATTTAACATCATCGTATTTATTGGGTTCTGAAACAATACACATTCACATCCTTTTGAATACAGTACATTTGGCACAGTAATAATGTTTACGATGAAATAACACTAATGAATGGCAAGAGATTCAAATTACATCCATAAGAAAAAAATTCTGTACAAATAAATCCTCACAAAAAAAAAAAAAAAAAAAACAAACCTACCCCCCCAACTGAATACACTTTATATTTAGCCAGAACTATTCTGCACATAATTTAAAAAGAGGTAATTTGTAAGCCTTTTTGGAGAGAATTATTTTTCGCCCTATGGAGAAAAATGTACTTCCATCTTTAATAAAGTCTATTTGGGAGGAAAACAAAGAAACAATGGATTCTTTATAACTGTTGTTATTATTAATGTTTTTGGCATTTTGCACTCCTTTTACAGAGAAGGAACAGGAAAGATTTTACAGAACAGGCAGAAATGTAACAGAATGTCCATTTTTAAGAATTATCTTTAAAAAATGTTCAAGGTAACATAAAAACCTTCTGATGTAAACCCAAGGCAGAGGATCTAACTATTTATATTGAAGAAATATCTGCCCATGCAAAAGTTTCTATTTCCTTCACTTTCTCTTAGCATCCTACCAAACACCGCAGGTGCTGAGGCCTCTTGAAATACAAACATTTGCTAATTACCTTCATGCTAGAAATGGGAATACAGACTACACTAGCTTGCACACAATAGCTTTATGGGATGCTTTTATTCCTTCAAAATAAATGCTCCTAGTTCTGTGTAAAGGCCTCTTGTTGAACAAACAGTAGTGCACTATCCAATAACTTGTCTTTCTAGCCAGTCTACTCATCCATGGAAAAGAATGCTTTAGCATTGTGATCAGTTCTTGCCCGGATGTCAAAATCTAACCGTGATGAGAAATAAACAGAGCCAGTGGCGAGACACAAACTGATGGGCAGTTCTACAATATATTTCTAAGAGAGAAAGAAATTTTAACATTGAGATGATGCAATCATTAAGATGTTTATGTGCTGGTACTCAGCTCCAGAAGCTAGTCTTTTCCCAGTACAAAAGATTACTAAGGATAAATTAAATTAAACGAAAGGCTTGATCCATTATTACACCTGTAGGCCAGACAACACATTAATTGATATATCATAATATTTAATATTTTGAAATAATCATAAGAATATATATAATAATTACACCTGAGTTTTAAAAACAAAACAAAATGGAGCTGAATGGTGTCATCAGTAACAGGCTATGAGCAGCCAGACACAAAACTGACACAAACTAACTCATCTGCTTGAGTCCGAGATTATCTCTTAAAGCCAATGACTCACACTTTGTCCACCACAACTTGTAACATTCCTTTCTCTTTCCGAGCTCTATCATGTCATAATAGAGTTGAAGAGAACTATACAAGAGATTTAGTATAGCTTAATATATGTCTACATCTTTTATAACAAAAACCTCATCTTTCTGACAGTAACTTGAACCAATACACATACAAGAGTATTGCACATGGACATTATTATAATTATTCTTTCATAGACTAACATTTTAATAGTATGCCTGAACATGCAGCAGTTGATACCTCTATATTCAATGAATTCCACAGGCCTTGCAGCAAACACTATATACAAAATCTCACCTGTACAAAAGGCAAAAAAGCTTCTTTAGTGCCACTTTGCCAATCACAAGTATATATATTTTTGTGCAGCTGGAAATCCATGTGCAACAATTAAAATGGATTCCAATGACCGCTCACTCAGTCCAGTAAAATATATAATAAAATGACCTCAGCGATACATGTACACAAAAAAAACCCAAACCAAAACCAAACCACAGGGTACTCCTGGAAATATAAGTACATAACACTGTTAGCGTATCTACAGGAGGTAACTTCACATTAGTAATATTGTCCACATGAGTTACCATTTCAATTCATACACAAAAAAAAATATCAATTTACAACTTTCAATAATGTCAGTTTGTGAATGTTTGATCTTCATTTTTTTAACACACTTCCACATAATGCACGTGTAGCCTTATTTTGTGTCTTCTAAAAGCAAATTTCTCTTTAGATTTTAAACATAAAACCCAACAAACACAGTAGTACTATGGTTCTGTAAAAGTGTGCAAAAGTAACACACTGCTGAGAAAATAAATATAAATAAGAAATTATCACTGTAGCTACTATGGCAAATTTATAATGTTTATAATTAATTTTTTATGTAAAATTAACTGTAAACATTTGCAAACTTGGTGTCACATTAATGGTTCATTTAAAAGGATATTAAATTTGGTAACATGGATTGTACTCCCAATTGCCTGAAAAACAGTAAAATGGCTATTTATAGCTGTGTAAAAGTACTATAGGCTTTTTATTCTTTAGCCCTTTAATAACTATCCATCTATTTCTTGCTTTAAATAAAATTTCAGTTATCTTTGCGACTCTTATTCCTAAGTTTTCTGTACATTGTACGAGGAACTTCATTAAAATCATGAATTGATGTGCTTCTTTTTTCGGACAGCTTTATAGTTTGTACCTCTCCACAATAAATTAATAATTGAGGATTAAACCTCCATGAAGGCAGACTTTGCTTTTCAAAGGGCATCTGAGTACAGATCTCACCACAACTGCCAGTGCAGAAGAAACAGTTCTCACCTTCTTAGCTTAAATACATATGATGATTACAGAACGTGGTCTGCTAAATTGCTTTTAGTAGTATAGCTTCATTTTCTATGGAAAAGATGCACTTTTTATCCTCTGGGAATTCCTATTCTTAGGAACAAAAGAAAAGTTTCAAATATATGGCAGTGTGTTACATCTACAATTTCTGACACAAAATTATTTTGCATTGCTTTGTGAGACAGAAATTAAGAGTGCTTTCAGGTCAGAAGACAAAGGAAAAAAAACAATAAATATATACTTTAACTGGGGATATGGGCTCAGGGTAAGAGAAGTAGTTCTTGATCTACTGAGTCTCAGTGATTTGATGATCTCTTCAGGATCACTTCTTGCAGCATCATTCATCTGTCAGTCTAACGTTGTCTATGGCAGTAGCTCTTCTCCAAAATAAGAGAACCCTTTAAATTCTTCTTGATTGATTTGTTTTATAATTGTCTCATCCACTAGCGTTAATACTGGTTCTTCTCGTGTAAAGTCTTGATCAAAGTTATTTACATCCCTTTTGGTTTTCTGAGAAGAAAAATACAAATAAGGTGAATGCTAAAACAGCACAATAAAATAAAAGGTGCTCTCCCTCTTCTCCATCCCCCCCAAAAGGCTGAATTTTCTGGAATGATAGAAATAAAAGAGGAGCTACTTCACACAAATAATAACAGACATATGAGAGAAGCTACAGGAGCAAGTAATATAAATGAGTTCAGGAGAGGCCACAGAAGCAGTACTATAAATGAGTTCCCAGAGACTCACAGGTCTCTGACAGGCGAAGGAATAGCAGTATGATGATAAAGCAGGAAGCTGAAATTAGGACTGATTTAGAAAAGGCTTTGGCATAGTAGGTGGTATGGCTGTTTCCTCTTAGATTTGACCAAAATCAGATCTCATTTCAGAGGCACAGAGTGAACTGATTTAATTGATTCCCCCACAACACAGTCTACTGTTTCAACTCTAATTTAACTGTTTCTTTATATCAGGCTACACTCAGCTTTAAAACTCTGAGGTAAAGCTTGCAACACCTCTCAATCCAAAATTTTTGAGCACCACACTGGCAACTCAGATTTCCTAATGCAGCCAAATGTCATTCAGAGCACCAGGGCAAAGTGTGAAATTCTGTCTCCAAAGAAATCCACCTCAGAAGTCTTCTTTATTTCAATGACATCAGGACTTCCCCATTGAAGTCTGAAGCGCCTCACTCCTTCAGCAAACCTGGGCCAACAAAGTCCAACTGTACATGTTCTGGGATAAGAGGAATTAACCAGAGATGGTCTTGGGGAGCTGACTTTCCCTCCTCAGGACACTCACAGCAGTGACTATATGTGACCACTTACATGAAAATAACACCCTAGGCTACAGCTAAAAACATTCTCCATGGTCATTCCCTTGAACCTGCAGTGTTCACATTTTCTATGTTAGCAGCATATTTCAGGCATGCACAGGTTCAGGGAATTGGAACAAACATTTTTCTTTACACTGTTTTCTCTTTGTTTCATGGAATCTAATAATTATTTGAGTGATACTTAATGAAGGCACACTGACACATTGAAAACAAGCTTTTGTTCATCCTGCACGTCTGAGATTAAGTTGCTACTGGAAATAGAGTAGCTATTTGACTTGCAAAGTAAAATGATAAAGTCATACATCATAAAGTATATTAATGTATTCCAAATGGGATATATGCCCTCTTTCAACACAGGTAAATTTTTCTATAAAATATACATATATATAAATGTGTTTTCTTCATCAGCTTTAGTGAGGCACTAAACAGTTTTCTTTCTCACAATTGTAAAATGGTCATAGCAACCTTCAGCTACATTGTTTGTGAGAACTTTAGAGATATAGGGAAAAAATGTCTATATAAATGCAAGAGACTGTCACTTGTAAACCATGTACCTTCTATGTGCAGGCGAACAAAAATCCACAACCTCTACCTACAAAATTCCATTAAAAGGAAAGGGATATGGACTTAACAAACATATCTATATGTTTATATTGTTTACATTTGAAATATTTACTTTTAACATAAAGACAAGACATAAAATGTACGCAACCCATATACTCTGAACTGCATAAGGCATCACGGACGTGGCTTTGGACTTTATGGTTTTTTTCCCCAAATCATTTGGGCAAATATTGCAAAATAAGAATGAAATTCCATCTCAGTTTTGAAATGCATTACATTGCAACTGTGCCTTGTTCCCCATGTCCTACCGTAGTATTTTCACACATTCACACAATGAATTTACCACAGGAATAGTCACTAAATCAGAAGGAAGCAAGTGAATATTTGCAGAAAGTAGAATTCAAATTCAGAACTGTAGTTATATGCAAAAGAAATGTGACTACACTTACACTTAACCACTAACTATCGAGGGCAAATAAGCTCTGGAGTAGCCAAAAACAAATCCAATATATATCATTTTCAGGTTTTCACTCAATGTATTTTTTAGAAGTGTTATTTCCTTGCTGAAGCTAAAATAGTAAGATGACAAACTCCTAAAAGCCTATTGGCGCAATTAATTCCTTATAGCTCCTTATTCCAGAAAATTATCACTAAGACTTCTGAAGGTGTTAGATGAAAAAAGAGCGCAGATGGGTACATCTAAAAAACTGTCCCAACATTGGTGTACCTAAATCCTACTGATTAAAAATAACTGTGCTTTCAGTAGAACTTTGAATCCCAAAATTTGTGCTTAGATTTAAAAGCCTACCATGTCATAAAATATGTCAAGACAAAAGGAGGAAATAGAAATTTTTACTTTCTCAGATTTATAAACAATTTCATGTGGTTTTGGCAGCAGAGAGATAAATAATCCAATTTATTAACAGGACAAGCACGGAACAATCTACGATTGCAAGGATACGCTAACAAGTCTCTCACTAACCAACTGATGAAGTGAGATTAAACAAATCACAGGGAACAAAAGTGAGTGGAATAAGCCATACAAGACCAAAGGCAGACTTTGTAACAAGTGCTTCTTTTTAATAGAAAGATTTATTTGAGAAACCCTCCTTAGCAACTTAGGCACCTTCTTCCTGAAACTATGCCTATTTTGCAAGGCTCCATCTGCTAAGACAAAACAGGTCTGGCCACATTTCTGCTACTATTGCTATTTTAATGTACTTGCACTGTGAATACTCTACAGGCCAAGAGCATGAACAGCATGAGGACTCAGGATGAAGGTATGAAGGGCTGTGGAGGTCTCCTAGCAGAGAAGCTGAGAAAAGAAGGAAGATCTGCAAGGTAAAGAGCATATATGAAAGAAACAGAGTGCAGCTATTACCCAACTTTGAAAATTACAAAAATCATGAAGATAAAAGGAAAAATATTTAGATTGGCTGGCAAATGCATCATTTAAAATGTAGTAATTAAATGGGTGGGATTCTGTTTATTAAGCCTGCAGCTCCTGAGACTCTGGGACACATTATTTAAAACTTTAAAAACTTTTTCCAGGTAAGATTTTTCCATTTCAGATGACTGAAGAAAGTAGAGCACTAGGAAAAAAAGAATGCCCAAAACTACAGCTGTCCACCCAAACACACAGAAATTCAGTGGTTTCAGAAGCCGTTTTTTTTTCTCTCAAGACTACCCAAGCATCTTGCCTTCACCATGCGTCAATGCTACATGAGAGCAGGGGCTCAGCAGCTACCCAAGAGCTTCCAACAGTAGGTGCCAAATTCCACGCTGCACTGAAACTGCTGTATTGCTGGCAGCATGCGGGCAGAGCCTGTCTCTGTCTGACAAAGAGCAGCAGCAGTGACATGGCACTGCTAACGGCTAAAAATGACATGACTCCAGTTCTAAATCTCATCAGAAAGATGACTTCTCCAACAGCAGACTATAGCTGATAGTGAGAAAGAATAGTGACTCACTACCTCTTGTGCAGAATCATAGAATCAGAGGGGTTGGAAAGGACCTCTGAGATCATCAAGTCCAACCCTTGATCCACCACCACCGCTGTTACTAGACCATGGCACTAATGTGCTGGCCAGGTGATCTTTTGTTTCTCTTTTTCCCAGCAACATGAATGCTTCACAGGTGTCCTGCCTGACCTAGTGTGACCTGTTGATCTTGTGAGACATGGTGGTCTTTCTTCATGTGGGTATGATCTGATTAGATGTAACACTTAGGCTACAGAGGTAGAACCCCTTGAATCAATAAATGTTAATATGACTACTACCCATCAAGAATGAACCAGATGTGAAAGACAGGAGCCTTTGGCATTGAACAGCCACAGAAATCCTTATGAGAAGGCACCTGACAGAGGGTGTTCCAAACCAGGAAACTCAGCAAAGCTTGGACACCTTGTCAGCTGTGTCATGAGGCCAAGAGGCTCAATGGACTCTCTTCTGCCTAATAAGGACTAAACCAATTGTCCAGTTTGGAGACATTAAGAGATATCTCTCTTTACTCTGTTAGTTCTTTTCATTTAATTTGCAGAAAATCACTGAAACTCTTTTAAGTCCTTTGCAAGCTCAATGGCTCCACTAAATTGGGCTGGAATTGTCCAGCAGGTTTAAATGCTACTCAGAGAAGGTGAAAAAATGATGGAGGTGGTGGCTAGGAAACAACACTGCCACAAAGACTAGGTTTTGTGTTTTAGTCTGATTGTCCTACAAATTCAAATATACTGTTTAAATATAACTAGAGGAATCCTCTTCAAATCAATTAATACATTGCTGTTAATTTAGCAGAACGAGCAGCTAATCCAGAACTGACAGCTAATACAAGAAGTGAGGCCAGAAATTATGATTACAACAATGTACTAGTACACTGAAAGAAAAAAAATCTTGTGCTATGATATTTTTCAGGAAGTGGACCTTTTGACACAAAACATATACAAAGCTCATGCTTGATTTTCAGAGTCTGAGATACCGTCAGCACAGAAATGCAGATGCAGATTGACCTGTCTATATCGCTGAATGAATCATCTCTAACTTTACTCCACTTCAGTTTTTTTGTCAACAGCAGTGCTTGGTGCCTCCTCATATATTTTCCAAGTCCACGGTGAAATCCTAGAGTTTGCCATTCATTTGGGGACCGTCGCAGTGCAGCACCTGGCTGTATCAGCAGCATATCTCACACCCTGACAGATGCACTGAATCTGGGCAGGAAGCTGCTGCAGCTTTCAGTGTGCAGCTACAGGGGTTTGGGCAGCAGTGCAGCAGCAAGGACACGCCTTCTCATAGGTATGACATGGTATCCCTTAATTTTATCCAGGATTTTCATTCAGTAAGAAACAAATGGTTCCTATGCTTGGCACGATATCACCAAGAAGAAATTCTTAGATCAGGATGGTAAGAGTTTAAATATTTTGTATTTACCTCATCACTGATAAGACTTTCAGAATATATTTACCAAGACAAATGGAAGCTCAAGACATCAAACCAGCTGGTTTGAAGCACAAGGTCATGTGGCTAACCTCACAGATCACTGTCCTCTCATTCACCTCTCCTTATTATGATAACAAAAACCACAGCACAGGCAAAGATAAGTTTGCACAACTGATTGGATCTCTTTTCATAAAGGTGTAGTAGTTTCTAAAAAACTGAGACCAACTGTGATGAGCACTCACATTTGCACATAACTCATGATACATAGAGAGAAATTCGGTATGGCAATTTTGAAGGAAACAAGCTCAGAAGCACAACACTCCAGGCCTATCTTTCAGTTTATCCTCAGGATGCCTCTTCACAGTATTTGCATGTCCTGCGAATCTATATCAGTATTAGAAGTAGTTCCTAGTTTGTCTTATTTCAGAAGATATGAAATACATGTTATCAAAGTATCTTTATAAGTTATTAAATTTTTTCAGCATGTTAATTGCTCTATTCACACATGGAAGAGTTTTAACACATCAGCCATGAGCTGTAATATATTCAATTGAAGGTTATGATGATAAAAATGGTTTTGAAGCCCAATATTTTTTACAAGTATATCAACATTCACTACTTCCAAGATGAAGGGGAGCTTTTGGGCTCCTATATTTTGCTTTCATTAGATGTAAAGGACACCAAACTGAGTGAAAGCAATGGGAAAACCCCTCACTCAATAAAGATGTTAACAGATAGTGAAACAGTATTTGAAAAGCATACCAACCTATGCAGTCCACAATTTAATCTGTTATGGAAGTACACAGATATTTAATAAACACCAAGCTAACACAAAGCTATGAATATTTAAAGAGAGTATTTGTGATACAGTAAGCTGAAACCATATTATATTGAAACAGTATGTATCTTTCTTAGGAGTGTGAAATGGGTCAAGGAGGAAGGAGGAATAAGCTAAACAATTAAGTGTTATAAACATTTAATGACTACATGGCCAGAATGCCAGTCTTTGTATTTCTCTTTTGCACAGCCTTTCTCAAAACCACAGCCTCCCAAAACCACCACCAAAAAGCAAACAGCAAGGCAAACAAAATCAGAGATCTGCAGGTTCACTGACAACTACCCTGTATTTGCTGTCAGGGCAATGAGCCTCTCCCAGAAGTCACTGTAAAACTGTCGTCCCCTATGGCCCTACTTGAGTATGGTTTTAACACGACTGCAGGTACACAGCACTAAAGTTATATATAGCAAACTTGCTTTGTTCATAGCCTGGTGGCTAAAGCACAACAGTTACCCCTGTGCAAAACAGACTGAGATAGATTTCATGGGAGCTTCAGGGGAGCTCAGCATCATCTTGCCGCCTCTGGTTAGTCCTTTACCCTCAAGATCCATCTTGTTGACCTTATCAGGCTTTCTTCCATTAGGACTCAATCATGACATAGCCACTGCACATAAGCTATGCTATGGCAGAATACATGCATTTTTTAAAGTGAAAAAAACTGCAGGGGAAGAGTGCTAACCTCTGAATTCCTACACTACATTTTTACCTTATGGTCGATTTCTTTGAGAGATTTAACCTCATGAAAAACAATTTTATATTTCTTCTTGGGGCAGGGAGGAAATACAAGAAAAGAAAGTGATGGAAAAATCACATAAAAATACCCTTCACCTGCACAATGCGATTCCTATTGCAAATCTTACTACACACTCTGCAGCGCAGATTTTATATGTGTGCCTCTCTAATTCAGATTATACTGGCAAACTTCCATTGATATCCTCAACTGCTTTAAGGTCATGATCAGTGATATCACCTCCCCTCTTACATTCTGGCACACATCCAGGATTAGCCCATTTTTGGTTGTATTCTCCTGAACTGGCATTTCAACCATTGTTATAGAAGAGTTACAGTAATCAGGGCTGGTGCATCTGTGAGTCCTCAAACATATGCATAGGGGCCCTTTTGTCTTCCTGATCCCTAGCACTTTGGCACAAAGGACTAGCTATACCCAGACAATGGAGCTGAATTGCAAAGAAGAGAAAGAAGTGAGGCAGGTTGCTAAGTCTGGGGCATGTGTTCCTAGAATTCCAGTGGCTTGCAGGACACATCCCTTAAATCACTGAAAAATTACCCAAATACAGATAGTCTAACAGTGCACTGAGATATTTGACGAGATTTACTCTATAAAAGATCAGTGGATTTACTTTACTTTTCATTCTTTAACCAATCACAAAGACAAGGAATAAACTAAGGACACTGCGATGCTAGTAAATACATACTTGATGTAATGAAGTATTTAAAGACACTCTACGTATCCTGGATAAATGCTGACCAACCGATTTTCCAATGGTTTATTCTGCCTTCAGTGACCTACCCCCTGATTTACAGAAAAGTACCACATTACAGAAACCCTCCTGATTATGACATGAAATTATATTGTAATATCTTGTGATTCTGAGGCCCTTCTGATGAGGAGGCATCAACATCCAGCATTGTGATGCTGGATGCAAAGAAACACCACAGCATGAAAGGTAATAGCAAGTGAGAGCATCATTCCAAGATTCAGTAACACACTAGAATGGTTTGCACAACAGGCCATAGAATAAGAATGGTACACAGTTTTTGGCAAGACTGCCCTCATTTCTGGAAACTCATGCTCTTTGATGCTTTAGCTAATTAAGAAAAAAGCTTTTAGTTTGGCATGCATGATGCATATGACAGGCTTTCATAGAGCGAAATTGTATAGTAGGTCTCACACAAAGGGAGAAAGCTACACGGTGATGGCTTAATTCTAAGACTACTGAATTATTAGAGATTATATTTTGAAGTGTAACGATTATTTTTAAGCCTTTGCAATGACAGATGAAAATAAAGATATATGTGACATTAGAAAGCAGCTGAAGCTACTTTTTTTTTTAAACTAATGCACATAAAAATTGTAGACTAAAAACCCGCATTGCACAACTATTGCACAACTATTGGTGAATTCCTACTACTTTTGCATCTCAGTACATCTTTCCATCTTTCCTCCAGACACTTCAACTGCTTTTACAGAACATAGTTTTATTAAAAGAGCACAGAAAGACACAGCAGAGTTTGCGTGACATGGTTTAATTCTTGGTTCTGCTACTGATCTCCTTTGAGCTTGAGTTTGAGTCATTTTCTCTTCACCCTACACCTAATTTTCTTCCTATTTTTGTTCTTCTATACATGGGCTGTGATCTTCTATCATTATCTATGATCTCTCGACTGACTTTGACTTTTATGGGTTTTTGCACAGTAGGAACCCCATCTTGCTGGGAATTTGAGCTGTTAATGTAGACGTGATGGCACATACTCCAACTCTCTCCTTGTTCTTGTCAAAATTAAACATAATCCTTCAAAGAGTCATGGGCAGTCATGGTCTTCAAATCCTTCTTTTCCATACTCCATAATGAAGCCAAGGGAATTCTTGTTCTCTAGGTCCTTTGCAAATATGAATATGGCATGCAAGGAACAAGACCTGTGCTTAAGGTTTTTCATAAATATCTAGACTGAGTGTTCCTCTCATCACGCAGAATTTAAGCATGTGGCTTCTGAAGCATGCTGTTGAGAGGACCAGTACAAGGTCTGTCCCTCCACAGTAACAAAATCCCTTATAGCAGCACAGCAGCATAATAGGAGAAGAGCAGCAGCTAATGAAGTGATAGGATTCCTTATCATGTAAAGATGTCTCCCCTGTCCTGCTACTGACGATAAGTAGCTACACAGCAGCGGCTTCAGTCCACCATCTGCTGTTGGTGCATATGTTGAAGGAATTGAGTTTTGCACTAGTATGCTGAGCTGAGAACACATACATTGACAAATTTTTGCTGCCCATTTTGGATGAACGTCCTACTAAGATCTTATGCTTGCACTGGCATAGCATACTGCCAGTACAGAAAGTTCTGCATGCAAAATAAACCTAAAGCCACACCTCTTTTTATACTCTATGTTCACTGGACTCCAGCAGTGATGGGACTGGTCATGGACTGCCAGCCTTCAAAGAGTCTTAGCTTTTTTGGATAAATTCCTCTCTACCTGCTGATAAAGAGTCAGATGCTACTGCTTCTTAATCACAGGTATTTTTCCCTTGGCCTTTACTGACATCAGAAACAGGCCCAACCCAGTAGTATTATTTATTATCTACATCCATATAAAACTGAAATATTTGTGCTTGAATTCTTAGGAAGGTACTGTAAGTAAATATGATAAGATTATTTCACTTAATGGTTTAGATTACTTTATGAAAATAGCACTGGAGATTAAAGCAGCCAAAAAGTGAAACACAATTTCTGTTTTTCTGGGGAAGCCCAAAAGGAAAACAGGTACACTCTGGCTGCTTATCACTCTACTCCAATGGGCACCACTTAACAATGTACATTTAACAGACAGTTAAATGAACTTAATTAGCCAGTATGAAAAGATTTTAGTGCTATAAGACTGGGACTGAACAAACCAAACAAATATTGCTGGATTCCCAGTACAGAATCAAAACAAGCATAATAAAAGTTGTTTAACTTATAAATATTTGGGAACCTGCAGTGCCAGGAAGTAGCTTTCAAACATCTGTAAATCCAGTGTTGAGCTAATCGCAGCTCAAAACAGCTGCTGTAGACAGTGGAGCTGAAGAGAATAAAAAGACTCCAAAAATAAGACTAACAGAATGAGAAATTCTGGGAAAAAAGAACCTTGTTCATTCAAAAAAAACCCCACTGAAATCCCTTAAAATACCAGCTCACTTACTCGTGGTTTCTCTAAGCTGCAATACAGGCTGCACAGTAAGATCCACAAAGGCTACATACTTACACTTTGAGCAAACTTAGTGGTTGCATAAGGTGCCAAGCTAGTCGAAGCTTTGGAAACCAAGGCCCTTTATTTTGCTGGGAGAAGAGGCAGAAGTGTTACAGACTTCTCTGTCCTGCCCAGCCATGTGCTAGACCGACTGGCCTGAGCTGTGTTTCAGGCAGTTATGGTACTGTTTGTTGTTCACAACTGCCAACTGCAAGTTCACCCGAGATCTCAAACTTCATTGTCTAACAAAAGCCAGTGCTTCTCAATCAGCAGCCACCTGGCTAACGCTTCGGCCAGTAGGAGAAAAGCGTAATTTCTAGGAACCAGATGACATTAAATACTTGATTCACGATACTCTATGGCAGGGGCAGCATGCATAAAAAGTGTAGACTTCCACCACTAGGGCTGTTTGCAATAAATAGTCTGTCCCAAAAGTCCACATCTATTTTTCTTTAGTTTTTTTCTAATGGATGTATGTTAACCATTCTCACAAATAGAGTTTACCCTATTTCTAAACATTTGAGGGTTTTTTGCATACCAGTATGAATCGCCATGATGTCACTCTCAGAAGAAAGCTCCCTGTTTTCCTATGCCTGAAATGTCTGCAGCAAGTGGGGAGTACATAATGTGCAATGTTTAATAATGGTACATGAGGGTCTGAGGTCTCAAGACCACTCCCCAGTGTTTTGTCTAAGCAGTAACACTTCATGCAAAGGCATGCAGTATAGCCCCTTGCGTGCCCACCTGCTAAATGCTCATTGCCATGCACTGATGACTGAATGGAAATATTATGAATCTGAAGGGACACCTCAAGGTTATTAGGCCTAAAAATGGACCTACCTTGACACTTTCCCCATATTGAAGGCCTTACCTTAAAGAGGGATATTCAGACTGAAGCAAACTTGAAAAGAGAGAACATTTATACAAAAAGAAATTTACTTGGCCTGTAATTTCCTATGTTCCTTCTGGTGCTACTGAATGATACTGCATTTTACAGGATTTCTTCCCCACAGCGTAAAGGCAAAGTCATAATTCTGCATGGATGATGATACAATCTATTGTCACATAAAAGTAGAGGTGTGCCAAAAAACCCCCACCAAAACAGTATCATGACTTCCCAACACCAGGTTAAAAATCTCTCATTAAAAAGTAAAAAAATCTTTGCCTGTTTGCACTGGTATGAAAACAAATCTGAGATTACAGAACTTACGTTTCAAGCTAACATATTTGAAAGTTTTCTCCAGAAACGTGGTCCCTCTTTAAGGATTCCAGCCATATTTCATGATAAGCAGATGGTTGCTGCAGCAATTTAAACACACACCTTTCTAATTGAAAACATTTTTCAGGAGCCATTCAGCGCAGCACCAACCCACGAGGCAGGTGCGGCCTCTGCCTGTTTGCCTGTGCAAACAGCCCAGCTGCACACTCCTTAGGTGCTGATTTGTATCTGCTATTTATTACCCAGTTTCCAAACACTATGGCCACCCAGCTTGTTGTTAAGTCATAGGCAAAGGGTTGCCAAAATTTTGCCAGTTTTTCACTCATTTAGGGGAGGGGCGGAAAGAAAATTCACGGTGCTCAGTGACTCCAGTTGTAACCCACAATGATTGGCTAGGACTAGAATTACATATTTGGGAACGATTTTATTTCAAACCTTTGCTGCAGTGTGAAACTGAGAGAGGACACATTGCTGGCATCCTTAAGTCAAGACTTAACAAGGGAGTTCAGGTTCACAAAGGAAACTGCATACAGACAATGTGGCTCAGATAGTGATAACTAAGGGGGGAGGGACTTCAATAATGGTTTATCATTATCTTTGAGTTACCGGAGCTGAGAGAGGTGCAAATTACTGTAGGAAATTTGAGGTTGAGGACCAAGATGAAATCTGCTAACACTGAGGTCTGGTAAAGGATGGAACACTCTTCCAAGGGAAGTCCTACACATTCAGTCAATTTAAAAGCCAGGCTCATCTTGCGCATTTGTTTTTTAACACTTATCAATCATATTTTTTTGCTGTCACAGGAACTTTGCATTAAGCATCCTGAGATTACCACAGAGGGGAAACACAGGCATGAAAAGGTTAGGTGATGCAGCCTGGACTACGTCATGAGTTTCTAGAAAATCTGCTGGAAGAACTTATATATCTTGCAATTCTCGGGTCTCTGGTTTTAGCAGCTAGACCAGCTCTCTATCCTGAGAATCCAGAACTGAAGAAGGAACTTGCAAACGTTCAGAAAATATTCTCAGTGATATAACAGTAGCAATGGAAGAGGCTGCAGAATGAAGGGGTTCACATTAGATGAACAAAATAGGCCTGAAGCAGCTGTTGTTGCTACATGGCAAGATACAATTTTGCAATAGACTATCTTGTTGATTTTGTTTCTAATGCTCTCAAAGAAAGAGAGCTTTTAGAACTGGAAACAAAAAAAATATGAATACATTGAGAAAATTAAAATAATGTATTGTTCTGTGAAAGCTGCATGTTGACAGTGAATCATTGTAATGCGATTATTTTGTTACCTTCATCTACATAAAGCCACACTATAAATGGATTGCCCCAGGCACTGATAAAGCCATTAGTGATGTAACTTTGGCTTAATTGCTAGAAAGAAATACATATGGCAAACATCTGTTTTACCAGGCTTTGTATTACCCTCTGGCTCAGAGTTCTACAGCTTTTTGACGTTGAGACGAAGTCTCAAATTTTCCCAATCTTGACATCGACAACAGGGTGGATGAAAACACCAAATCTGCCTGTTTGTATGCACATTTCAAGGGCTGACAGTGAAAACTCAATCTGAAAGGACAGAAGTGTGCCTGTAGTGAGACTGTCCTTGCTGCACAGTGCCTAACAGCTTTCTCTGTCTTACAGCTCCTTGCAGCACACTGAGCCACAGTGACCATGAAATATGATTTTATTTTGCATTCTACAAAAAAACAAGGAAAAAAGCCCTCAGAGGGTACATCTCCTGTGAGGAAAGGCTGAGAGTTGGGGCCAAGCCTGGAGAGGAGAAAGCTCTGGAGAGACCTTTCAATACTTCAAGGTGGCTCAAAAGAAAGAAGGGGTCAGACTTTTTAGTAGGGCTGTTGTGATAGGATACGGGGTAATGGTTTTGAACTAAAAGAGGGCAGATTTAGACTAGATATAGTTTATGATGAGGATGATGAAACACTGGAACAGGTTGCTCAGATTGCTGATAGATGCCCCATTCCTGGAAAGATTCAAGGGCAGGCTGGACAGGGCTCTGAGCAACCTGATCTAATTGATTAGGTTCACTGCAGAGGGGTTGGACTAGATGATCTTTCAAGGTCCTTTCCAACCCACACCACTCTATGATGCTATGATTCTATGAAATTGATGCTCATATTAGGCTACCACTGACTTCAGCCAAATGAGTAACAAATTTTGGGCAGTGATGATCTTCCTCCATCCCTCTTGCAAGAGGGACTGCGATACTGTGCATATTTTTGCCACTTGTGCACGTGCTTCTGAGCTTCACTGGCTGATGTTGGTGATATGTCAAGTAGGACACAGGTTCAGTCAGGAAAGCCAGCTGTGCTCTCAGAAATGGCACAAATAATTTCTTGCAGGGAATCTATAACAATATATATTTCATCAATACACATTAAAGCTGAAGCAGCAATCTGTTTCAATGACTGCTTTTAATGCATATTTTGTTATTTGGTATTGAGGGACAGAATCATCCCATCATGCCAGTAAGCAAGATCTACCACACTTCCCACCATATCAATTATTTTTGGTAAGAAATTAATCTACTACACCCTTTTTAAAAGTTGTAATATGGCAAAAACACTTTGAAAATGGAAATAACCAATTCAATCAAGCCAGGAACACAGCCATAGAAATAAAGAAAGATGGACAACAGAGAATCACTGAATACTATCGAGTCTGTGGTTCTCGGGCAACAAGTTATGTTGCAAACCATAGCCTGGTCTTATGGCTACTGATGAGGGAAATTTCATTCTCCAAATGGAATAAAACTCCAGGAAGAGTACATGCAACAAAACAGCTTAACATAGGAATAAAATGCCAAAAAGGAATTTCTGCCTCACCATAGTTGCTCTGAAGAAAAGACATCCATCAGCACTAAAATGGTACTTATGTCTTGCATATGCAATTACGTATTCATGTCTGCACTAAAAGCAGCAGGGAAGAATAATGTTATTTAGAAAATTTCACAGAATCACAGAATCAGACGGGTTGGAAAGGACCTCGGAGATCATCAAGTCCAACCCTTGATCCACTACCACTGTGGTTACTAGACCATGGCATTAAGTGCCACATCCAGTCTCACCTTAAAAACTTCCAGGGACGGAGAACCCACCACTTCCCTGGACAGCCCATTCCAATGGCTGATTACCCTCTCTGTAAAGAATTTCTTCCTAATATCCAACCTAAACATCCTCTGTCAGAGCTTAAGACCATGTCCTCTTGTCCTCCTGCTGGTTGCCTGGGAGAAGAGACCAACCCCCACCTGGCTACAACCTCCTTTCAGGGAGTTGTAGAGAGCGATGAGGTCTCCCCGAGCCTTCTCTTCTCCAGGCTAAACAACCCCAGCTCCCTCAGCCTCTCCTCATAGGACTTGTGCTCAAGTCCCTTCACCAGTCTGGTTGCTCTTCTCTGGACCTGCTCCAGCACCTCAATATCCTTCCTGCACTGAGAGGCCCAGAACTGGACACAGCACTCCAGGTGTGGCCTCACCAGTGCTGAGTACAGGGGCAGAATCACCTCCCTGTTCCTGGTGGCCACACTGTTCCTGATCCAGGCCAGGATGCCATTGGCCTTCTTGGCCACCTGGGCAAGACCTGTTGGCCACCTGTTTCAAGACTGGTGAAACTCTAAGAATTAGGTTTTGAGAACAGCAAAAATGATCTTGAAGAGACATTGCAAGGTCACTGGAGCTTAGTTATAGCAAATATCCTCTTCATAGCTTGTTCAAACATTTGCTTGATTTCTAACGTAGAGCTATTATTTTTTGTTCTACAGCAGCTTAATATTTTTAGTAGCTTTGCATGGAATAAACTGTCAGTATGGTAAACCATAATGTATAAATCTATGTCAAATTGATTTTGCCTCTGAAAAGCCTCATAATTCTAGATTTATGAAAGGAAGAGCTGGATCATAGGACTGAGCCCTAGTGCATTTTCATCCCTTTGTGTTCTCTATCCCAAGTCATTAAGCTGATGGAGCAGTCAAAGATCCTTCACAGCAGGTTTCAGAGCCACCAAATCTGCCTACATTGTCTCTACCTAGGACAACCTGGGGTAGCACTCCAGTCACTGCTCAGCAATCTAAACTCAGGATGAGTGCTCTGCCCAGGGCACTCTTGCAAGCCTTCAGAAAACACAGTCAGATTTTCAAAGACCTTTTGGACTTCAGTAATTTTCATTCCAAGGCCGAAAACAGGAAAGAAGTTTCATCTTCCAAAGCATCATTAGAATAATCAAATCAAGTACAAACTACAATGACATTAATGGTATATTTCTGGTATAATAAGGAACATAATTACATCCATCCACTGTGTGAATGAGATTTAAAAAAAAACAACACATCCTCAAAAGTCTGGCTAATAAACAGCCTGCAGTGTTTCTTCCAAGTCCTGTTGAAAAATTCAGACTTAAGGCTGGTACAGCTGAAGAGACACACCCGAACTATGGAGAAGCACACGCCTTGCAGTACCATGTAATATAGCTCCTCAGAAAACATGGCAGATACAAGGTGAAAGGTAACAGAAAAGCAAGCCAGCTGTGCCAATCAAAGAACTCATGTGTTTTGGGGATCAGCAGAGTAGTGAGGCAGAACAGAAGTAAGTTTTTTTTCCACACTAGCACTTCCATGACCTCCCTTGGCAGACTATTCCATTTTCTGATGGGACCTCAGTGTTTGACCATTTTCTCTAATGACTTTACTTCTTTAGTATCAGCATTTTATATTGCCCAGAGCTCATGTGAATACACCTCATGTAGTGTTTTATTTTGAAAGTGTTTATGATATAATCATAAATTTTCCCCCCTTAGTCATCCTAATGGTTGGTCAGAAAATAGAAGACTACCTGTGCAAATATATGCATTCTTGCATAAGCAAAACTTTGTATGTGCATGCAAAACTCAATTTAAATGCACAAATGACTATATATGCATTGTATGCTTCTTTCCCAGCACACATGTACACTCAATACATATCACATGCAAGAATGCTTATTTTCTGACTAATAATCTGGCCTCTCATAGCTATTTTCACACAACTAGGCCCTCCTCAACATAAGATTTAAATTATTTTTTTTAATCTTCTTTTAATATTATAAGTCCCTTAAACAATCAACAGCCCTTTATTAATACTGAAAGATGTTAAAAACCAGAAAACATTCCAAACAGAGGCATCAGTTACATTTTTTCAGTTATTCCACATCTATGGAATAGTTAAGTTTGTTAATCTGAATCAATGAATCTCAATCCTACACCCACCACTGAATTTAGAGAGGAAGTCTATCTAGACTTTAATGTAGATTTTATTTCATTAATGTTCATCTTCTTCCCTCTTTTCTGTATTTTTCAAAGTGAGTGCCATCTCTTCTAGCTTGATAAATATCCAAAATCACCTTTAGAGCATTTGAAACTTACTGCTCTAGATTCCTTTGCCCTTTCTGAAGTTAAGTAATTAATAATTATATTTTATTTGTGTGATCTTTCTGTCCAGCCTAGATATTTATCACACTTCACTTTCCAAGTAATAAATAATTCGGTTTTAAGAAAACGAGTAAAAATTTCAGTATGATCTTGCTCAAAGATTCCTACACAACAACAAAATCCAAACAACGGCTAAAATTGATACAGCTGGTACAAAACAACTGATTGATCATAAACATGGTATAAATACATAAGGTATGCACTTTGTAAGTGTAGAAAAGTTATCAGTAAAAGTTGATAGGACTCGGTCTCTGGGGAAGATACCTCAGAGAGACCAGACTGAGAATATAAAAAATAACAGAGATGACTGTAACATAGAGGACATATTATCTGAATTCACCATCATAAAAAAAAAGAGTTCAGAAAAAAATCCATGCATACAGCACTACCAGACTTCAGGAATCAAATTTGGTGGAATAAAGAAAGTTAGCAGATACAATATAGAAAGAAGTAGTATGAAAATCCAACATTACAGAAGCAGCCTGAAGAAAAATGAGAAAAGGTATAAACAAAGATGTATAAAATCAACCTAACAATTATGAAAGAGCAGGGAGGTGCCTTAAAAATTACACATGGGACTACTCTGAAAGAATCAGAAATCACTACTAAAACCAAAAGGTTCAACTAAAATACCATTAAAGGAAGCAGAAAAGGGGAAAACGTACAAAACAACAGGAATTAATGAAATAGGAAGGGCTTTAAAATATAACAGCAGTGAAATAATTACCAGAAAGAGAAAGAATCTCCACTGAGAACGCAGAAGGCATTTATACAAGCAATGAATAAAAATACTTGATATATGAAATGCCTCCCAACTTTCAAGGACTGCCGCAATGGGAGTACTTACAAAAACAACAAAGGCCTCATAAAAATACTCATTGTCAAAGGGACTGCGCATCTTGATCATGAAAGGAAAACAGTCAATAAACAGACTAGATGAGAGGAATCTGGAAATTAGATGCAGCCGTAAGGTAAAAATTATTCTGGAAATGTGCATCTTGATTTGGTAACTATTAACAAAACTCTGATGACTACTGAGCAAAGCAACAAAAATTACTGTGAGATGAAAGGCCAAATTCTTGTGGAAACAGGAAAAGAGGTACACACACGTAACTCAGCTGACACCGAGTACATCTATCAGCAACTATCCGAAGACTGTGGAACCTGACCGGAAAGCAGTTAGTCATAGTATTAAATAGGCTTCAGATAGATACTAAAGGAGTTAATTTGGGGTTTCCACTTCTTGCAGCAGTACAGAGATTTGTATATCAGCCCAAGCACTAAGTGCAACCTGGGCACACCTCCAGAGCAGAGCTGGGCAACTGGGTAAGGGAGTTGGCATGTCCAGCTGGCTGGACACCTTCCAGGAGTGGGGCTGGCTCAGGCCTTCTTCTGCCTGCAGCTACGCCATTATCATATTTCCATTCTCCAACAAATACATTAAGAAAAGCTTCCTCATGTTATAACACTGTATCTTACTATAATTCCTAGAAAGACATTCACAACGGATAACTTTCACTCACAGTTGTCAATCCCTTTAGGCTCTTTCTGCATAGCTACAGAGGGAGAGAGATTTCTCCAAGAGTGGACTCGGAGGAGCTACCTCAGGCTCTCCTGGTCTGGATGGACAGCCCCACTTTCACCACCTACACAAGGAACTTGGGGAAATGCATCTCACTCAACTAAAAGGAAATGCTTTAAATGTGGCAGACATTCTTCAAAACCAGAGGGGACTTCTTTACCTCTAAATTTAAGTTAGGATTCAGTGTTGAGCACAAAGTCTTAGGGTTTTTTGTTTGCGGTTTTTTTGCTGTTTTTTTTAAATACCTTTGTAAATTATCTAAATTAAAAAACAAATGAGTACCTTGACCATATTTACAGGCAAATCAAACATTAATTCGGAATGTGTAAAGTCAAAAGATGCAAATCAGTCTCAAAGGATTTATCATAAAATTGCTCTCTTGCACTGTTAAAGCACAAAAGTAACTCCACACATTCTCAGCTAAAAAGTTGATATTTGGTTAACTGCATTTTCATCTAGAGGAAGACTAGAATAAGTGAATTATTTTTGCTTGGCTTTCATAGTTTCTGCAGGTGGGGCTGCTATTCACAAATTTTTGTTACTTTAAAACAGAAATACTTGATTATTACCCAGGAAAATATAAGGACATAGATTTATCTAATCATGATGTATATTTCTTTCCCCTGGGAAGCTGTTTTTTTCAAGTGTCTTCAATTAAAATATTATTGATCACAAATCCTTGCCTCTGTCTTTTACTACAAAATCCAGTGGCCATCAGCAATGCAGAATTGTAGAAGGATTCACACAGAAAGTACAGACAGTATATACCCCACGAAATAATCTCTTCTGACCATGGTATCTTTAAGAACACAGAAAAATAATTAAAACAGGGCCTTGAACCCTCTCATGTTTCGTGTGACTGAATGTGAACATCTTCCTGTGCATTAAATCTGTTTCTGACACTTACCTTCACAGAAACAATGACAAGACAATCTTTCCAGTGACACTGGTATCTTACTATTTCAACCCCCCAAATACTGCATCAGGTAATCTTCATGTCTCAGAAAAGCCAACAAATAGAACTGTCACACCAAGTTTTCTCTGAACGTTATGCAAACTGTTACTTACAATCCGAGGTTTGAAGGGTGGCTTGATTTTCCTTTGTTCTAGAAGAACCCAGTCAATTTCCTTGAAAAACGGGTGCTGCTTAATTGCGTCCTCCCCATTTTGTGATGCCACACAGCCAAGTCGCTTATTGGGGTTTTTTGTCATGAACTACAGGGCGGGGGAGAGAGAAGAGGGAAATGTTAAAGTATGAGTGGCGATGGCTGGAAATCATTTGCAGCTCAATTACACACTGTAATTCCTAAAGCTGAGTTTTTAGAGACAGTCCCCTTTCAGAAGGTTATTTTTATTGGCCCTCAAAATTTCAGAGGTTCCAGACAAAACGGAAGATTCAGAGACTCCAAGGTGTAAATTTCCTGCAGGAAACTTCCAATTGCTTGCTGAGACCTCCTAATTTCATCTGACTGGGAGTGCTAGAGGAACAGATTCTTTCAGCATTTCTAGTTCCAGCTGTGGTAAAAAATACTAAAGGAAAGAAAGAAAAAATTAAGCCTTCCAGAGACAGTTCTAAACAGATAGCCAGGATAGCTCTTATTTTACCTTATTTGCTGATCTTAACTTAAAAACAGAGTCTTTTAATTTGGGGGATAAGGGTTACATATTCTGCTTACTGTTGTTTATTTTCTTTGCATATGTAGGTTGCTTAATCATACACTCTATTCAACCAAACACATTAAAAGCCATAGCTTCCTTACTCACTTCTAGGATTTTATTCGAATACAAGTAAGAACAGGACCTGCAGCTATGTGAATTATAAGCATCCTGTTTGTTTCAGGACATACATGGAGTGATCAGTACAAGCAGAAAGCTTCCCTTGAGAAGGTCCATGACATAATTTGCACAATCCCTTTCATTTTTAGTATTAGTGCCAGCAATTGGAACTAAATGCTCTCCTGTGGTGTGGTAATTTCTACACTTCTCACTTTTAAACTATTACTATTCCTTTCGGCAAAAAGCTTTACAACCGGTGTAAGACTGATATCAAATGATGGCAGCTCATAATACCCTTCCTGATTTTGCACTGTTATTTTTAACTTCTTTTATTAGCAATTGTTCTACTTATTTCCTAATTCATGTGGACACAGAATCCTTGCAATTCTAGTAGCAATGAATGCTGTTCTTATATACACACGCACATTAACATTATAGAATTACCTCTAGCTTTGCTATTACTTTATACTCAGCCATTATATAACATTTGCAAATTAAAAAAAGTGTACAAATGAAACAAAATGTGATGATTATTCAGTCCCTTTTTAACCTAGGTATCACATTAAACTATACTTCTGTAGGAAAAAAACTTAAAAAAATAAATCTCTGTAAGGCATGCCCTTGCTTTAGTATTCCAGTTATTAGATAAGTAGCTACTGAAGCCCTTAAGATGATTTTAGATAGCTAGATCAACCATCCACAGAAGAATACCCCTGCCATCGTTTTAAAGATAAAACACAGATCAGCGAGGCAATTCTGCCTATGGTTTCTGACATACACACTGCACTGAAGACCATCCTTCTCTTTGGTCTTATGTTCTACTGCTTTGCAAGTTATTTTGCAAGTGGTCAAGTCATATCTAAACTACAGGCCATATTTTCTACGGGCAGGAGAAACAAAGCTTTTGAAAGGATTACTGTGCTTTGGTGAGGTCTCTTGGAAAACCACAAAATGCATTCCTACATTCCTCTGTTTTATTTCATCTCCGGGACTGGAGCGAGCAGGCCAGGAACCAGCAGCCACATGTATTACAGAAACAGAACATGGGAACTACAGGATACGCATTTTGTACCATATAACCCACGTATCAAAAAAATAAAATACGATCCTAGTATCTGCCATGTCATTTTTTAAGCAGCCCAGGACATGAAAATATGACTAGATAGTACAGTTTAGTGATGTATTTCACAAACTGCATGAAACTTCAAAATGGATGATAAGGGAGAACCAATTTTAAGAACGAATAGTTAAACCAAACAAAAACAATTATCATATTTCATCATATGTGATGAAATAATCTCAAACTTCTAAAGTAGATATTAATTCCATGTATTTAATCCTTTTCTATTTCAGAAGCACAAGTTGTTTATCAACAACATCAATAATGATGCAACTGTCAGGACACATACAGCTGTTAACTGTACTGTGTTAAAGGGACGGGTACAAAAGGAGCTGACAGCCATAGCCACAAGTGTTGCCTTTTTATTTTCCCATACTAAGGCAGGAACCTGCTTTTATGAAAAGAGAAGCCTTTTAGAATCAGAGTTCCTACTGACTTGAATGGTAACAGGACAAAAGGTTGCTGAGATAGCCATGCAACTTGGGGCCTGAATCAAGGATCCTTTGGCTCCCAAAATTTTGCTTCATGAAATAAATCACACATCTTAAGAACAGAGGTCTGCTTCTGTACCCTAGAGACCTCTATCATCCAGGTACAAAGGGAACACACACTGTAGAGACAACCTCTCTGTATTGCTTATGAAGAAGCAAAGAGCCAATTTCAGTGAAGAATTGTTTTCCTTACCACACAGGAAAGAATTTAAATAGTAATTCCTGTCAATCCACAGAAACAGGATTACTAAGATGTGTGGATTTTCGTGGGATAAGCAATGTGCTGCCTTGTAATGCTGATCTGTAAAATCATCCTCAAGTGTTTTGTTGGAAATAACAGGAAAACTGTTTCTACAGAAAGTAAGAAAACATTGTTATTTAATAGAAGAGAATGTCTTCTTATTAAACTTTCCTTACATGCTGTTTGAAGGAGTGCAAAAATACACAGTTTCTAAAGAATAAATCCCACATCTCAAAGCACAATGCGAGGAAATGAAGTGTTCCAAAGTTAATCCCTTGCTACCATTCAGCAGTAAAATACACAGACGCCTCTTTCTTTCCTCTGTTTTTCCTGTTCTTCATTTAACAAAAAGTGGACAAGGATAAGGTGAAGAACACAAGTTTCAAACAGGTTTCAGACCACAGATGCATAGAAAGCAGGCTGCTAAATGTAATGAAATCTGTTCTTTTTATGGTGCAAACTGCCACAGCTCCATTAAATTATATCAATTTATGCCCATGAAGACATCTTGCTCAGTGAGGAATAATCTATTATTATAGTGCAAATCTATTTAATGGATGCAATCTCTTTTTAAGGATTATAATGGCTTTAAGGATTAACTTCAGACAGAAAGATGTAAAATAAAAAAAATGCTGTGACTACAGCAAGATACAAACCATCATGCCTACTATCAAAATGCAGACCCAGGAAATCAGTCGCATAAAAATTTATAGCAAAGTCAGCTTCAAAAGAAATTAGAGGGATTAACACCCTTTCATTTATATTCAGAAAAATACATAGCTTACACCCGCAGTCCACTTCCGTCTGCATTCCTGCATTCGTGTGCGGTTGATGAAGGACTTACATTAACAGTTACACATCTCACTACTTGCACCCCCAATGAGATAACACCGATTGTTATCTCTTTCTTTCCTTTGTACAACAAATAGCTTCTCCCAATAGCTACAATGGCTCTAATACTGTACACTTAACCCAGAGAGTTATCTGTTAAATTTTCTCCTCCAACAAATGCTTCCATCACTCAGAATAACAGAAAGGTCAATCAACGTAGATTCACTCAAGAAGCCTGGGGATGGCAAAGGAACAGATCTTACAGACTGTCAAAACACAATCTGTTCACAGACAGTGAAACAAAAACACTATATAAAATCTCCTGGACTAAAATGAAATTCAGATGTGAAAACTGACAACGACCCTTTCTCTACAATACACCAAAATAACCCCCGTACCCTGGATATCAGCCTGAATTCTGCAGCTCAAGTCCATACATTTTAAAGCTGAAGTAAAATAATCAAAGGTTCTGGAAACAAAAATGGATGCATGAAAGTATCATGTCAGCTAATAAAGAGTAATCAAAGAGCTATTTGGGGAAGAAGGGAGAATATGTATTAATAAATTATTATCAGTATTAAAAAATCTTCTATTTTTTCACTTCAATGAATGCAGAAAAAGCGATACTCCAGCAAACAATTCAGAGAAGTTAACTTTGACTTCTGCTTTGAATCATCTGCTAGAGAATCTCTCACTCAGCCAGAAGGAGCCTGGAGCTGTTTTCATTAAAAGATCAAGCTGAGCATTTCTGCAGAATGTTACCTGCACACTGGTATTAAAATCAGAATTTGTTCAAGTTTTATATACAATTTCAAAATGTAACCCTGTATGAAGAGCTCTGCAAAATTTTACATTACCAGTTGCCCTCTTAATTGAAAGTTTCCCTTATTGAAAATGCTGAAAGAAAAATATGTGGAAAGGTAGAAATCTTCCAATTTCAAAGAAGGTGGAAAAATGGAATAGAAACCAAGTTATTTTTTAAGCCAGAAATCCTCCTCAGGTTTTCAAACTAAGGGGATTGTCATACTGCTTCTGTATGATTTTGTTACTAATTACAGGATGATACTAGCACAGAAGAATGAATTTATTTCATTGTTACAGTAATGAAGTAAACCTGACTTAAGAAAGAGAGTCTAAAAACTGAAGCTGCCCAGTGACATGCTTTGACTGATTAAAAAAATTGTGGCATTTTGTGACACACATTTCTGTCAAGTCACTACTCATACTGAAAAACACCAACCAGAGCAGAAACAAGTACACTAAAGTAAGACTGCTTATCAAACTGTTACATGAACTATAAAATAGGACATGCAGCTGTAAATAAAGGGCCTTCATTTCAACCCATCTTGATGACAGGGGAAGAAAGGCAGAGGGACAGGAAATTTTATAAGTGGGTTAAATAAAAAACATTGTTTCTTTAATTATGTAGCTCTTCCCCCTTTCTACTGAACATGCAGCATATAAAGTGTCAAAGTGATAGCACAGTTCTAGCTGGTTGGTTTTCCCTGAAACATGAATCTGCAGTACACAGATTTATACAGTGTACAACTGCGTGGAATACAAACATTCTGTTCCTTTCCCACAAGCGGTGTAATTTATCCCAGGCCCCATTATCCGAACAGTGGCACTCTGAACTGTGCTTGAACTCCCAGCGGTGACTGCTCTCAACAACTTTCGGCAAATTCAATTTTAATCAAGGGAAAAAACCAACAAACCAACACCCAAAAAATCCACGAAGAGGAGGAGGAAAGCAAGTAATGGAAGACTCACTGCTTTTAAAATGCTGACAGCTTCTTTACTGAGCCAGACTGGATACAATACATCATCGTGAAGGATGGATTCAAAGAGATCATCTTCATTGTCAGCTTCAAAGGGGGGTTGACCAGCCATCATTTCGTACATGAGAACACCCAGAGCCCACCAGTCCACTGATGGACCATATTCTAACTCCTGGAGGATCTAGCATAGAAAAAGAGATTGGATTGAATAGAGAAGTTAGACAACACTCTTAGCTGCACATTTGCTGCTTCAACATGATACATCCTTTCTTTCCCCCAGTGCCTATGAAGGACTAAATCCCACACTGATTTCAGTAACAGCAGGCAGGGTCTCTTACCCATGCAATTTGCCCTAACACAGCTAAGCGTCAAAGCAATGCTGTTCTCAGAAGTACTGACTGAGTTTATCAGTCCCCTGAGTAAAAGACTATGCTAGTGAGCAAAAGAGCTGCATATCCTTCCAAACTGTTTAAAGCAGGTCACGCTATAAGGGGGAAAAGATCACATATACAAAACAGATTGGTGGAAAATGTGAAACGTTTCCTTGTCTCTATCTTGAACAAAACAAACTGAGCCAGCTTGTAATGCTGCACAGAGATCATCTGAGGGATTTATTCTTGTCCTTTAGGTAGGGCTGAAGGAAGACAGAAGCATTTTTGTTCAAGTTCTTTTTACAGCTTTAAACCACTGTACAATACATGGGTGTAGGACTCTAATTGCACTTGGTCTCAGAAAAACTGGCTACAGCTTTTCATGTGGCACAAGTTCAACCTTGTAGCAAATACCTTTAGTAGGGAGTAGTAGGTTAGGACGATGGAATTTTATTGTATGACTTGGTGTTATAAGACTAGTGTTGTACAAGGAACAAGTTTAGTTCTTGGCTCCTTTTCACTCAAAAGAACATTGCAGTTCTGGCTGCAATGGTTCAGCATGACAGGGGACTGGGTAGAACGGGTGCCTGCTTAAGGTAAAGCTGACTGCCTTAAAATGAGTTGGAATGAGCAACAAATCCACCACCTCCTTACACAACACTTAATGTTACAGTCAGAAGCCCTGTGGTGAACGGCGTGAGCTTACTGCTGTATTTGGGAATCAAGACTAACGTAAAACCAAATTCAGTCTTAACATAAAAACAGAAATGAGTTTAACTTTGGATACACAGGCCTGGATCCCAACTACATTCTTCACTGAATGGAAATTACATTTTATAGCCATTAAATACAGAAAATGGTACTCTTCAAAAGTATACTTTTCAAGTGTTCTGGGCACTCTTTGGAACTCAAATATTGGTAAAGAACAGGAAATTGAAACACATCACCATGATGCAAGAGAAATAGAAGGAGATAAACTTCTGCAATCAACATGACAAATCAGAAGCCTGAGTACTGACACTAGTGAAACCAGGATTTCATGTAAACATTCTTGGGCTCTTATTACTGTTTTATTTTCCGTAATAATTTTCAAAGACTCTGCCAAAGACTCAGTTAGTATACTGAATCAGAAAAGAATTCATACAAACCCCAAACCATTACACTGGTATTTATTTCCTTTTAGTGCTGGAATACTTTTCAAACTCTGTAAGACACACATTTATATTATGATTTTCAATGGAAAGATGCACAGTTTACTAACTAAGCTGAGCAGACAAAGTCTGCCTAGCAGACTAACTGTTCAATATTGACTCATTTTTGGCATTTTGAAATGCTTAATATTAAAATCTAGGATATGTAAAACCTGCACTATTCTCAGTTATTTCTTTTATGCACTAGATGCCTTGAAATGGTGCCAACTGATAAGCAGCATCCAAAGTTTCTATCTTTCTATGCAAATGGACACTTCATGTTTCTCCATGTGAGAAGTACCTCATACATAGTATATTTTACTCACAGATATTTTAAAGAACAAAAATTATATTCCCACAAGAACTTTAGGCAAAATGACACCAAGCATACGATCTCTTCTCTTGTCCCTGAACACGCCCTTCGAAGTCTCATTAAAAAATAGAAACGTTTTTATAACTACTAAAGACTGCTGAAGTTATAATACTCAGTTGCATCTAGCACCTTACAGACTGCTAAAAATCATCACAATGATGCTGAGTCAGAAATGAGCAATTGAGAAGAATACTTTTAATTTTGGAAAAACAAGTAATAGAAAAAACATGCTTCGTCACTCCCATCATCATGGTATTCTTGTTAGCAGTACAGTAATCCATTTCTGCAAGATTACCCAGGTGAAACTGCAGCAGTCTAGTGTGCATCTTCTAGTGTTTTCACCTACGTGTAAAGAGCATGTAAAATTACACATGTAACAGTCTGATGAATGATAATATCTGTACTCTTAGTGCAGTGCAAAAAAATACCTCTGGAGCTATATAGTCAGGCGTGCCACAAAAGGTTGTGGTGGTCACTCCGTTCAGAATCCCTTCTTTGCACATCCCAAAGTCAGCCAGTTTACAGTGGCCTTCTGCATCCAGAAGAATATTGTCCAGTTTCAGGTCCCTGAAATATAAAGGCCTCAAATTAAATCAGCTCTTAAATTTTGATCATGTGCTCTTGAATTTCATAATAAACTACAGAATATGATAAATAAATGGTTTCACACACACCACTGAGAAACTGTCCTTCACACATGTGCAGGAAAAGTTGCTAGCAGTCAATAAATAGACCTACTTAAAGGCAATAAAATAAAGAAGCAGGTAATTATAAGCATTTTGCAAGATCAGACCTTTACTCTCTTCAGCTGCATGAAAGCACAGGTGTATACAAGACAGCATCAGAAACGTTTGGAAAATATCTCAGTTTCTTGTTTTCTACAAATCTAACATTCTGCCAATGTGAAATAGGTCAACAATGTCTAGTGAAACCATTCTCTGTTTTTTGCACATAGCATGGATCACCAATTTATCCATATTCTATCACATGGGTTGAAATAACAGGTACTTCCAAACTTGGATTATTTTAATTGGATTCTTAATGGATACTACTAATTCAAAGTTCAGATTGCAATGAGAGAATGAAAAACAACATTCTCATCTTTGGGAGCATTATTTTCTGCAGTTTAAACCTGCTCAAAAATAATCTCACAGGAATATTTTGCATTCATTGTTAAACAACACAGCAGCTGTTTCTGATCACTTGTTGTAAAAATGTCTTTTGTCAAAACCAGACAATTCTTCAGTTATTAAATTGGGTAAGGTCAAAAAAAGGTTGAGAAAAGGATATCCACCTTTCCTGTCTTGCCCTCTGCGCATTTTCCAAATATACCATTGATGGTTATTGAATGTTCCAACACAATGGATGATAAGTACCATCTAACTTACCTGCCATTTGCCTTAAATTAAACTACAAAAGCATCTGGAAAGTCAGTGCATAAAAGAACTCTCACTTGCATGAAAAAAACCCCCACAATTAAAAATTATTCATTATGTAGGAATAATAAAACAAACATAAAGCAAATGCAAAAAATCCCACTTGTATTGTATGAACCATTTTATTTTTGTATTTCTGTCTAGGCTTTTAGGTACCTCGCTGTGTATTAAAAATACATAGTAATAAATGAAGGCATTTATGTATGAATGAATAAACAGGTGAGAATCAAAAGCAGAACACACATCTTTAGGAGACTTAATGGATGCTTTCAGATCACAATTGTTTTTCCTAGAATAATTACAGCAATTTCCATAGATGGAATTGATGAAAAAAAGAGTGTGGGTGTAGGGAAGTTCTAAATCAAATAAGAGGAATAAAATTCCATGCCAGGCTCTGTAAATACATTTCACCCCAAAAGCCTATGAAAAGATATAAGGAGGTTTTTTAGCAAAAATTCTTTATGCCAAAAAATTTGACCTGAGTGAGGGATGAGAAGTCTTCACCTTACTCTGAGGATTTCTTTCAGAGAAATATCTCTTATCAGACTCCAGACTTTAGAACCACAGGCACCATAACGTGGTGGAAGCATTCACCTGCATTAAATGATTAAACTGCAGCCTTCCAAGGCTGCATTATGTTAAGAGTTTTGTAGACATGTCCAAGGCTACAGTATGTTGGGATTTCCCCAGAAATGTTCTTTTCTCCCTCTCACTCCAACTTCAGTACGTGGATTTTCTTTTTTTCTTTCTTTTTTTTTTTTTTTCCTTTTCTTTTGACACTTGTTAAATGTTTTTGAATGTGCTGGTCCACATATTTCTTAAACAGGTACACAGGCCATCATACAACTCAGATATTTCTGTGACACAGTGGACTTGCTACTCAAGGTCTGCGCAGTCATTGCACAGCTGTGCAGTAAATCAGACACTTGGGAGCACTGGATGACTTACTGTGTGTGTAGAGACAGGTTGTGCTGCATATGTGTTACCAAGTGTTTTGTGTGTGTAAAAGAAGTCTGACATGGCACAACCTGTTGCATTACTTCAGTAACAGTAAAAACACTGTCTCCTACATAAACTAGCTTTATCAGAATGGTTTATGTAGCTGAAGTATTTACGGGCTGTAGAAATGTTTGTTGCAACCGGTATGCCCTCCATCACGCTTTTCTAACTGCAGATCAGTTACCCTGCCCTTGTACGTCCTCAACGGGTCAGCCATGTAAGGCCACTTGGAGCAGGCTACATATTTTATCATTCCTTAAGGTCATCCATTTCAGGAGTTCCTAAACAATCCAAGATCCAGCTGGCTACAACATAATCCCCAGTGTATAACTATTTAACCCCTCAAATAATCACTTCTTCCTTCCTCTGGAAAGTGATCTGCAAGAATTGTCCAACATAACGCCAGAGCAAACAGATATCAACAGCTCTGTGCCCCCAAAAGAAGTTAAATAAATAAAATAAAGCTCCCTGTTCCAAAAATCACGTGCCTTCCCCAAACTGCTCTTTCAGTGAATTACAAGTGTTACAATCAAAAGACCTGCATTAAGACAGGACTATAGCATCATCAAATAGAATGTGATCAAGTACAAGAGTATAAGGCTCTTGCAGGTTGAAGAAGAAAATAAGCTTGTAGCTGCAGCTTTTAACCATACAAATGCAGAGTTATCTTGGATATTCCTAAACTAAGGAAGAATACAACTTGTATTTCAAAAAGTCAAGATGTTCAGATAAAGAAATCAAAGTATTTTATATATTTCATGGAATCTTGGAACCACTTTCAGCCACCATCACATCAGACTGTTAGAAAGGAGGTCATAATACCTATAATTATGATAGGAACTGATGAAATTTGAGAGGTCGCTCAGAAAAATGGATCCACCTAGTATTAAATGTTTATCAAAAACTCTTAAATCTTATCTTAGCCCTGATCACAGGACTTCCCAGTGCAGGCAGGTGACACACTGGTGCTGTTAGGACCTAAGATTGTTTAAGTTTCATTTAATGCCACCCATATGCTAGCCATGGAGTTGACTGGAGATACAGCTGGTAACCCAAGGAACTCCTAAGCTAAGAGAAATCTCAACAGTAATTAAAGCACTAACAGTAAGCCATCCCATAATGGATAAGGACAAGATACTTACCTTTCATTGTCTTTATTTCCTTAAGTATTTGTATAAGACACAGAAATTAGCAATAAAAATTCAACTTGACAGTGGCAAAACAGAATAAACAAAGCCAATAGAGAACCAGGAAGAGTCTAATTATTAAATTCTGACTACCTGTAAAGACTGACAATGAAATTTTAAGCCTATCTGTAAAAGCACAAATCAATTTAACTTTTTTACCGTTTACCAAACTATAATCTTACTTGACAGAAGAAAAACATCTCGGACCCCTTCATCAAGCCAAAACAGTGCAGTGAAGCCTATAAGCCTCTTCAAAACTCTATTGAAGGCACTGAGGACATCAGCTTAATTACTCACGCAATAATGAAATTTAATACCAGTCGATTTCTGTTATCACAAAGTGCACCATCATTTCAAAAGAGATTTGGAAGAGGCTAAAACAACAGCAGTATGACTCCCATCAACATACATATGGGAGGTTAAAAGGTAATCTGGGAGTCTGCCAAAGTGCCGAATTCATAGCTAGCCCATGAGATTATCATAGTCCATAGAAGTGCTTGCATTGAAAACCATTCTGTCAATTTAGAGTTGCCAGATTAAAAAACTAAACCAGAAAAAAACTTCAAAACCCAAGAAACTCCACCAAATCCCCCTAATTATGCAACTTTAGAAAAAGAAATCTTACTTAACTAAATAAATACAAGAGAGTAGGAATAGACAATGTACTTTGTGTACACATCACAGGCAAAAAAACCCCAACCAAAACAGACAGAGACGAGGAAACAAATGAAGAAATAACAGAAAAAGAGTTGTCAGGGAAGTTTGTCTTTCCACAGCAGCAGTTTCACTGAAAAAAACCCCACAACTTGAACTTTTAGTTTAAGACCCATATTTCCCCAGAACTGCTCTAATAACACTGTTCTAAGTGTACTTCTCAAAAAGTACACAGCCATCAATCTCTGGAATGTAAAGTAATTGTCTGTACAGAACGTTCCATTCTGATCCATTCTGTCTTTTATTTGTTTCCTGTTTTTAGTGCTGGTTGTCTACCCCTGAATCAGAGCATACCAAATAATACAGTGTCAGATAGCCTAGTGACAAAGGTCTATTAAATTCTTCTTTTTCCTCGTTTTGCATTCTCTTTGTTGGAACTAATAAAGTCATCTCTGTCTGACAAAATGAGTTCCTACAACCTGAGTAATTACTTGTATGCAACTGCAAACAACCTAACCAGTTAAGCCAGGAAAATGCCCAGATTGCTTGAATACAGCAATGATACATGAAGCTGTTTCTCTCCTTTGTTTTTTTGCCAAGATACTTTGTAGAGTCAGTTCAGTTGAGCAGTCATTGTGTGAAATGTTGTGGGTTGGGCTTTTTTTTTTTNTTTTTTTTTTTTTCTTTCCCCATTCTCAGAAATCTTTAAACAGAAATTTAAGCTTTGGTTTCTATTTCTGGATACCTGCCAGCATCACAGTCACCTCAGAAGTTGGAATGATTTGCAGGATCTCAACAAAGAATCAGGATTATTACAGTTAGGTTTGTGCAAGTTGGAACAGAAGAGCAGGCTGACTACATGGAATCTGTGAGAAAACTTTCGTAATGATCATTCCTTCCTTCACACACGAGTGCCATAAGACACTGACTGCCTTCGCTGTCTGCAAAGGCTCAGGTGGAAGAGGATTTCACAGGACTGGGTTCTGAAAGTCTAAATCCCAACAGTAGCCAGTGAGATAAGCACCTTGTGTGCATGGCCCTATGTATCACACGTGTCATTCAGATAACACTCAATTCTCTTGTTGAAAGTAAGGCAATTAAAGAGTCAAGATGGGTTTTGACCAGCAAAATCAGAAAGTCTGCCAAACATTGAGCATGGTAAACATCAGTGACTAAACAAATCCACATTTGAAGAACAAGATCAAGTAGCTGAGAAACTTGATCACAAGCTGGTAAAAAATGTATCTGCTTCTATTCTAACTGTTAAATGCGCAACAAAACTAGAAAACATATACATTTCACAGAATGAAGCATAATAATTATTATCTACAAATAACAACACTGGAAGCAAGAGTATTTATTTAGAGGGTGAAAGTTAAATGAAGGATTGTACCTTACCAAACATCCATAGAAACATCAATGGGGAAAGATCTGAAAGCAACACAAGACTAAAGTATCTAACTACTGAATGACCATTTTTTGGGTGACTTTCAACTGCACTAAACCCTTTCAATACTGTATTTTAAATCATTGCCATTGTTCCCCTGAATGGGAAAGTCACATCCTCTCAGCACTGCAGGCTTTAAATAGACGAACTGTTCACAGAAGAAACCACAGAAGGTAAAAGGGAAACTTCCTCCAACAAACTGGAAAATGATCAGAATCATTCTGTAGTTACTAGAGTTACTGAAATTCATAACTGAAGGTAATATCCTCATTCAATCAATTAGCCATTTCAACAAGAAGAATTTTTTTCCTATTTAATTAAAGACTTCTACATTCCTGGAATTACTGTCTCACTTACTCGGTGGTGTCCAAATTGCTTTTGAGACAGATGCTCATCTGCAACATCAGGTTTCTCATGTACCTAGCACAAATTTACTCTTCACTATAATTTTAGTTAATGTGGCATTTTCAACATAAATTTCAGTCACAAGCAGTAAATGTCACAGTTCATGGATCATTTGTACCCCACTGTCTGAAATGGTATTTTCTGGAAGACTAATAAATTCACCAAAATCTTTGTCTTGTTTCTTCAAACACATTCATGTCCTCAAAATATTGATAACCAAAGTTCTACATAGAACTAGTCAGAAAATAAGAAGAAAAGTCAACAGTTTTACTGTTCTGATGTTAGCTCCTTCAGTGGTTAGCTCTCACCAACTCAATCTCAGTTTCCATACACAAACAGAACGATATATTAGGACCGTACTACCAGACGATTCTGTTGCTCTAAGTATTTTAGTCACAACCCATCAAGAAGACTCTTTTCCCCCCTGCAACAGATCACAGATAAATCGGAAAATTCAAACCGTACCTACTAAGCATCATCATCATCATCATTATCATCATAATTTTTCCTTTTGAAAGCTCTGTGGGAAGGAAGGAGCTCATACTTTCTGATGTTACTGAGCATAAACATGCAGTAATCACAGCATTGTTGGATATCAGGTTCTACCAGTGACCTCCCTTATCTTTGGAGTAAGAAATAGGACTGTTCATGCTTACAAGTGGATTCATTGACAGTAGAGCAGTTTTGTTAACAAGGGAGGCAGTAGGGGGATACCTGAGAGAGATAACAGTGAGAAACAAATGGTTCTGCTGCTTTTGTTGTTGTAGGATATCTCAGTTTTGCCTGTGATTATCTGAAAGTCTTGGAATTTTTCTGCTTTGTTTTTATGTTGACCCATCAAGTAATTACTGGATTTATGATACACATTTTTGTCACTGTTACGTGACTTGATATTATCAGAGAATAAAGGCAATATCTAACAAGACCACTGTAGCAGAGCCCAACTCAGCAATATACAGAATCTGAAGTTCAGATTTGAAAACTGCTACTTTCAGCAGTGTCAAGTTTGAAATAAAGTGAATCCACCTTATACTGATGCGTATCAGTATGTATAATGGCTAACTGCAGATGAATGAATTAAGATCACAGACTTGGTTTCAAATAAAGTCAGAGATCCTATAATTTATTTTCATCGAAGCAAACAGGGACAGTTCATATAGCAGGCTAAACATACATGGGATATGTTGACTTTTAATGTGACCACAGTGACACTTTCTTGTCAGGCATGTTTACTTTTAAAAACACACACGCTTACTGTACTTATAGAACACAACATCCATCACCCTGCCACTTGCACAAATAACTTGTGGACTAAGGGGTTGGCAAAGATGGGAAGAGGGATGTAGCAAAAGGCAGTTGGCTATCCATCCACCAAAGACATCAGAGGGAGATAAACACATGATCCCTGTCTATGTCTCCGTAAGCCCTCATCGTGACAAGGCAAAACTATGGCTTGTGTCACGTATAACATCACCTGCTTCAGCAGTGTCTAACACTGAGAATCTTTTAGGTCAGCAAGGTCCCAAAATTGAAAAGAAGGCCGTATACATTACATGGCCTCAATGGTTCACTGATATCTTAATTACATATTGAACAAAGGTTTAATATTCATTTCCAGCAGCTTAAGGAAGCCAATGACTTTTCTGGTAGCAGAAAAACATTTTCTATAAAATAATTTCTTTACAAGGCATTTTAATGGCTCTGACCATAACTTTATTACAATTGTCGGTAGCAGCTTTGGACATTGCTGTGCCTGATCTGCTTATCTTATTATGCTGAGTTTCCTTTAAATAATGTGCAGACAAATAAATATATTGTACTTAACAGCTTTCCTTTGTATGGCTTTTCCTTTTTTATTATTTTCACATTTTTATTTGTGAACGTAAGTTCAAATATGCATTATCCAAAACATTCTCTAAAATTGGCTAAGCACAGAAGGGATCGGTCTGTATTTCTTTTTCAAGAGAAGGTTATCTTATTCATTCACATCATGTTGCTTTATAAACCTCACCCTTCATGACTGCTACCTGGGAATGTAACAATTTTTGCATGGCCCTGAGACAGGAATGGGATGTAGCGCTACAATGCTGCCTCTTATCTTAGCCTACTGCCAAAGTCCTGATTTAGACAAGTCTTCTGCAGGATCCCAGTGGCAACTCTCCCTTCCCATGGCCCACAAGCCTGGAATTTTTGTATCAAATAAGAACTGTCATGAATGGAACTGGCTTCATATTAGGCCTGTTGGATAGGACAAACAATATGCCTCAGAAACTTGCGCCTAAAGTAGAGAGCAAATGATTTTCTCATTTTGTAAGGCAAGGCTTCTTGAGATTTTACAAACCATTTGCGTTTCACTCTGGGTGAAAACACAAATTACTCAAAGTTTTTTGTGAAAGTAGAGTGCAAACAGCCCTCAGCCTGGTGCTCCAGCCAGGGACTAGCTGTGCACAGGGGCAGACCTGCCTGTGGGTCCTGTTCCCCCATCACTCCACTGAGTGTCCTGACATTAAGGCTATCAGCAGTTCTCTCAGGGATTTTCTTCCTTCTTTCTCACTGTCTCCACGTTGGTTAAACCCACAATTTTCTAAATTTTTTCTTGAAAACTTTAGCTGAAAAATTCTTAACTGGCTCTGCATATGCAGGATGAGAATGACAGGTGAAATCTGTACTATGACTAATGATATTTACTGTTTCAGCCTCTGCTGCAAAACCCATGGGTTAAGTCTTTGCTAAATGTGTAATGTGATAAACCTTGTCCTCACTGACACCTCAGTGATCCCACTGGAGACAACAGAGGTCCCCAGGCTTAGCCAAGGACTGACTCAAAACTGTGGTATTCTACTCTGTGAGGTTCAATGCTTCGTGCTCTTATTTTTATATCTCAAATAACATAAAAATAAGATTGTGTATTATAACAATAGGTTAGGTGGAGCGCAAACTAAAAGTGCCTACTATGTACGTCTATAATCCTTCTAAAGAAAACAATACTTAATTGTTATTTGATAAAACCACTTGATGAAAGACAGTGAAAGGATGGCATGAAGCTAGAAAAGCTTATCAGATCAAGTTTCGAAAACTCAATTCTGAAAAAATGTCAGCAGAACCTTAGAAAGCAAATTTATCAGTAGACACTAACGAAGTTTGGATCTGTTCAAAAGTTTCCATTTGGAAACCAAAAGCAGTGTTGGTTTGCTTTTCTTCTTCCTCAGTGACCTTAGTAGGTAGGATGACAAAATCACTACCATTTGAACAACAATGGAATACAAATTATGCAGAGAAAAAAGAGTACTTGTGTTCCAGGCATACAGTTTCTGTGCCTAACCAAGAAGACTGAAATTCTTCTCTTTCCAACTTTTGCGTGAAGCTTTCTTACGTAGAATAGAAAAACACAGAGCCAAAAAATGCATGCCTGCCCAGGTAGCACCTTGCATTTCTGTAGCAGTTCTCATTCACCTATCTCAGCAATGAAGCTTTGTAACTCTTAGTAAGCAAGAACAAGGATCTATTCCTGCCTTGTACAGATAACAGAAAAGACAGAATAAAAGGATATAACGTAATCCACCACAATTCCATCAATTTTTGAAATTTACCTTACACATCAAAGTAATTAGAGCTCTGAAACATTTTCTTCTGGTTTTAATTTTCTTTCCGGTATTTTCCAGGATTCTGATCAGATTTATGCCACCAGACATTATGGTTTAATTGAGGTATTATGGTTTGCCCCAGGCTCCCCCATGGCCATTTCCACAGATACATTCAAGCAGATGATTCACAGAACATGTGGGCTGCATAGCTCCCTAAAGCAGCCTATCCTTCTCCACTGACTGTAAATATACTCTAGGAGAAACAGGATCCTGACAGGGAAGCTTCAGTTGCATTCCTGAAGTTAGGTGAGATGAATCTGAGCCTTTGTGTATATTTGGTATAAGCTGCTTCCTGGCTTTCTGTATTCCAGCTACACATTTCATTTGAATTAGCTGTAAAAATTCCATTTTGGAGGAGAAAGTCAAACAAGGGCAGACTTTATTTGTCTGCATTTATTTGTCTTCTTACTCATGGTGGAATTGACACACACACACATACACACACAATTTGCTAGGCTTTTAAGTTATGCCCTCTAATAATTCTTAATTTTTCTTACTTAGGTCACAAGGCACTCTCCTGTGCAAAAACTCCCTACATGTATATCCATCAAAAAGCCAGACATCTAATTGCTCTACTTTGACACAACAAATAAAGGGTTCCAAAGCATTATTATTCTACATTGTTTCAGGCACACAGAATGAGTATTCAGAAAAAAAAAAAACAAACCAACAAAAAAAAAAACCAACAGAAGAAAAGCTGCTACTGTAATCAGCCATGATTGAAGGCATTTCCTGTATTTTGCTGGTTGTTTTTTCCATTACACACTAAGCGAACTTCAGTAAGGTCAAGACACCAGAGAAAAACAGGACCAGAATATCTTTAATCAACTAAAGTTAAGTATTTTAGTCGCTTTCTTTCAGTTGTTTAACCCTGGATCTTATCCCACATCTCCAAATTTCTTCCTTAAATCACAGATACATAAACCAGGTCAGTTTGAAATTATGACTTAGACAGTTGTTTTCAATGGCATTTAACTTGTTAGCCTTACACTTCCCCTACCCTACAGGTCAATCAACCTCATGCTGCGTAGCAAGACAAGACCAATATTATTTTAATATAAGTCCAACAAGGGAGATGCGTTTTCATTCACAATCACAACACTGAACAAAACAACTTCCCTTGCTGGAAGCCTATCGTTTCCACCACGCTGCCTATTAAGATCTAGTGTAAGTTCTGAAATTACTATTAAGTGAAAGTCAAAGCTGCAATAGCATAGGTGAATTTGATCTAATCCTGTATATTGTCATCCTGCTGTCGGATTACATGCAGATTATTTAAGGTACATAGCCTCCCTATCCTGTTCTCTGACCCTATTCTTTTTGTAGGGGAAAAGTCTTTTTCTTGCATGTGTGCCAGATGACATTTAACTTGTTAATGTAACACAAATGTCAACACCTCCCTCGGAAATGACCAGTTCCAAGCATATTGTTGACTCACTGAAGAAGGGAAAACCAGATCGTGTTAAACTCAGCAATTCTACAGAGAAAGCTTCTGAGATGTCTGATGTTTCCACCCACGTGGAACTAGTAAGGAAGGAGACTTCAATATGGATGGTAGGTTGCAACAAGAGCCTAGACCTTTCTCCTGAAGAAAAAGAGCCAAAGATGAGCACAGGTTGATGATCTGTTGTGTTGGGTGGTCGAGTGACAGGGAACAGTTAGAAGGCTGTGCAGTATTAGAGGGGATGAGATGGAGGCAGATAGGTGGTTTTAGAACCATGTTCCTATGGTGGACACCACAGAGAATGAGGCACCTTGGACACTGGTGACCCCCAAAAGCAGGACTCCGCTTAATTCCCCACCCTCCAGCATTCCAACTAAAAACACACATGAAGTTTTAAGACCTGTACACATCCATCAGCCAAGAAGAAACAGTATCAGCAGCACACAGTGGATACTGTGGAAACAAATGACGGGTCCTCCTATTGGCTGACTCTTTGCTAAGGAGCACTGAGGTGCTCATCTGGCAGCCTGACAGCAAGTCACAAGAGATACGCTGCCTTCTAGGAGCTAAGGTTTGGAATGTTGCTGAGAGGGTGCCACAGCTTGTCAAGAACACAGAATACTCTCCCACTGCAGAAATAGGAATGCAGGCAGAAATGATACTACAAGCCAGAAGCTGGGCCAGAATCAGGGAAGACTACAAGAACCCTGAGAGTACAAGTGAAAAGTAATGGTGTACCAGTTATCTTTCTTTCTGTCTTACCACTCAGAGGAAAGGATGCAGCCAGAAATAGATGTATAATGCAAATCAACTTCTGGCTTCATGGCTGGTGTATTTGTGAGGGTTTTGGCTTCTGTGACATGGGGACATTCTTCAATGACTCTAGCCTGTTGGAGAGGCATGGGACCACCCGCCTAGAAAGGCAATGGAATCTTTGGCAGCAGGTTGACCACCTTGGTGAGATGGGCTTTAAACTGAAGGACTTAGCGGGCAGGGTCCAAAGTGGAAACGTTCATGCCATTGCAACCAAATGGGCAATAAGCCAGGCCAACCAGAGCAGAGACAAACACTTCTTCGCTGCCTTCCGAGATGAGAAACAAATGATCAGTCATCTCAAGTGTATGTATACCAACGCACACATCCTGGGGAACAAACACAATGAACTGGAGCTCTATGCCCAGTCAGAAAGTTATGATATCACAGGAAAACCTGAAACATGGTGGAACAACTCGCACCACTGGAGGACCATGATGGATGGCTACAGGCTGTTACATAAAGACAGGCAGGGAAGAAAAGGAGGAGGAGTCGTGCTCTATGTTAAGAAGAACTTTGAATGTATAGAAGTCAACTATGGTGATTGTGGAAGCCCTATTGAATGCTTCTGGCTCAAGAGGGTTGTCTCCAAGGGGGATGATACAGTAGGCATTTGCTATTGACCTCCAAATCAAGATGATAAGGCCAACAAAGCAATATTTGGGTCACCTAAAGCAAGTTTTGGGTCAACAGAACTTGGTTTTTATGGATCACCTCACCTATCCAGATTTTTGCTGGAAAAACAGTACAGCAGCTCACAGGTCATCCATCAAATTCCTGGAATGCGTACGTAACTGCTTCCTCACACAAATGTTAGAAGGGCCAACCAGGAATGAGGCACTGCTGGACTTCGTACTCACAAACCAAGAAAACCTGCTTGGCTTCAGTGACCACCACATTGTTGGAGTTTGGTATCTGGCTGAGAATGCTGAAGATTAGTACTGAGACAAAGATCCTAGATTTCAGAAGAGCAGTCTTCAGCTTGCTCAGAGCTCAGTTAGGAGGGATTCCACGGGAAGCTTCCACGGAGGATAAAAGAGCTGGAGTGTTTCAATAATGCTTTCCTGGAAAGACAAAACCAGTTCATCCCCTTTAATGGTAAGGAAAGTAGGCAGAACAAGAAACTCCCACGGCTTGACTGCGAGCTTCTGAGTCTGCTGAAAAACCAAAAGAGAAGTGTACCAGAGTTGGAAAAGCAGACGAATATCCACTGAGAAATACAAGGGCATTGCCAGGTTGTGTAGAGATGGAGTTAGAAAAGCAAAAGTTCAGCTTGAACTGAAACTGGACAGAGATGTCAAAAAACACAGGAAAGGGTTCTTCAGGTACTTAAACAACAAGCAGAAACAGAAGGTAAAAAGTGTCCCACTGTTAAACAGGAGAGGTGAATTCATCACCAACAATGCTGAAAAGGCAGAGGTTCTCAACACTTTCTTCACCTCTCATCACCAGCACTGTTGGGCTCCTGGTCTTGGGGAACAAGAATCCATGTTGATGCAAACACCAACCCACCATCAGTGAAGGAAGAGTTGGTGTGCAAACTATTACAGGAGCTTGACCCCCACAAACCACTGGGCCCTGACAATATCTATCCAAGGGTGTTAAGGCAGCTGGCTGACATAGTTGCAGGCTGTTCTCCATAATCTTTGAGAAGTTGTGGACATCCCAAAAGACTGGAAGAAGTCTAATGTTAACCCCATCTACAAGAAGGGCTAAAAGGAGGATCCAGGAAATTACAGGTTCATCAGTTTTACTACAGGTCCTGGGAAAGTTATGGAACGAATACTCCTGGGGGCTATCACAAGTCAGGTGAAGCACGTGACTGGGAAAAGCCATAACGGATTAACCAAAGGCAAATTGTGCGTGACAAACCTGACTGCCTCCTATGACAAAGTAATCCTCTCAGCTGATGTGGGGTGAGTGGTGGACATAGTCTACCTGCATTTCTCCAAGGCTTTGAATACAGTTTCCCACAGCTTCCTTCTAGAGAAACTGAGGCGTTACAGTCCAGATAAGTGGTCTGTGTGGCCAGTGGGGAAATGGCTGACAGGATGAACCCAGAGGGTGGTGGTAAACAGTTCCTTTTTCAAGTCCCCAGGGATCAATATGGTCTCAGTGCTGCTTAATATCTTCATAAGTGACCTGCATGATGGAATCAAGTGTACCCTGAAGTTTGATGACGAGACCAAACTAAATGGGGAAGTGGACACACTGAAAAAGAGAACCATCCTGAATGAAGACCTGGATAGGCTAGAAAAGTGAGCTAACATCACAAAGTTCAACAAAGACAAGTGTAAGGTCTTGCACCTGGGAAAACATAATCCAGGAGTGGAGCACAGATTGGTATCTTTCCAGCTGGGGAGCAGCTCTGTGGGAAGGGATCTGGAGGTCGTGGTGGACAACCATCTCAGTGTAAGTGAACCGTGTGCTGCTGCAGCAAAGAAAGTCAGCGGGACACTGGGTTGCATCAACAAGGGCATCACCAAAAATATGATCAAAAGTCTGAGAAGCCTATCATACGATGAAAGGCTGAGGAAACCGGGTTGCTCAGCCTTCAGAAGAGAAGGCTCAAGGGAGACCTTATCACCGTGTTTCAGTATTTAAACGGTGGCTACAAAGAAGTTGGATACTCACTTTTTAGGAGTCACATGGAAAAGACCAGACGTTAATGGGTTACTCCTGGAGAGACTCTGATTAGACACAAGAGCAAAAATTTTCACAATGAGAATAATCAGCCATTGAAATAATCTCCCCAGGGAAGTGGTGGATTCCCCAACATTAGACACTCTAAAGATTGAGCTGGATAGGGTGCTGGGCCATCTTGTCCAGACTGTTCTTTTGCCAAGAAAATTTGGATCAGATGATCCTTGAGGTCCCCTTCCAACCTGATATGTTATGATTCTATGATTCCCAGCAGCTACCAAGAAAACCTCATGCTTTGCTCCAGTTCTGTTACATAAAGGAGAAGACCAGCCTGCCTGAACACCGCGGTAAGACTAAGAGCAACTTTATTATCTACCTAGTGAACACAGATGTACACAATAAAGGCTACTCAGTGCTATAAAGGTTCTCTTCTTAATTCAGATAAGGTTGTTTATCAAAAGAAAACTAATGAAATCCCCATTTCTCAGGGAAGGAACCACATACTTCAACATACTCCTAGATGAGATCACACAGTGAAGATGAACAGCTCCTAAAATATTACAGTGTGCTAGTGAAAGGTAGCACAAATCTCCTATATCCCGGCAATGCCTGGAACCTACTTTATACCTTCTTCTTTCATTACTTTGAGCAAACTCTATACACACACTCTGCAAACTTTTCAAGAAGGTATTTTACAAAAAAAGGAAAAAAAGAAGAAAATATTTTAGTTCGGCAACTGCAACATGGCTGTCAATCAAATGGCCAAACACAGGTGACCGGGAGCATTTCCTGAGCAAGCCATTAATGCCCCGGCATGAGCCGACATTTCAGTGCCTTTTCTGTACCAGCCAATGCCATCTGCACCTCTGTGATGCTCAGGAACTGTAAAGGAGAAGGGTTGCTGAAGGTTTTTTTTTTATAAAAGAAACAAATTTATCAGAATCCACTTCCCCGTGCTCCTAAGGGTATCCTTAGCAGGGAACAAACAGAGCTCCTACCAGTAAGTAGACTCCTGTTAAAGCTCCATATCGTGTTTCCATGGAGAAAAATACTTTATTAGTCAGAAAAGAAAAACTCTGCAGTGAACTTTTGTACAGAAACTGATTTTTTCCAACCTCACTTTGGTCTCAGTTTGACCTCTTGAGTCTTTTTATGGAAAGCTGTTCCACAGAGTGGTGCATGTAATAATAGACAGAATGGACTAAATAAATTATATAGCATAAATGAAATGATGCAAGGCAGCAAGAATGTTGCTTCCAAAAAAATGTTTGCTTATATGGAAATCACTAGAAGAAAGACTTTAATAATTTCTGCTTCTATTCTGATTTCAGTAGCATAGTTCACATGTATAAACATCTTTTTTAAACAATCACGTGGTCTGAACTTGGGAAAAGTATGTAGGCTCTTCATTTAAAACCTTTTCTAACCCTGCTGTATTTATTGGGGATCAAAACAGCAGCAGTCAACAGCAGTTAAACAGATTTCTGCAGAAATTCTTGTAAAAACTGTGAGTCAAATCTATTTTGTCTTACAACTTTCTAAAAGCATTCTGTTACACAGATAAATTTGTCTGTTTCAAAATTCTGTAGAGTTAACAATTTTCTATTATGTTTGATGGAAGATTACTGCAGTGGAGGGATTCGGGCAAAATTAAGAAGCATATTATTTGTCCATAAAGCATGAAGAAGATACCTGAAAAAATTGGAGTTGCTTGCCCTTCTGTGCTGATCTATACATAAAATAAACTCCTAATGCTGTTTCCAGACAGAGGTCACAGAAGCTGATGGTTCCAACTCCAAATCTTGATTTGATACGTAATTAAAAAGGGTTATATATGTTAATACAGAGAGCTATATTTCATAAGACAGTCTTTTAAAATGATGATTGTGTAGCAAATCAAATTACTTTTGCTCCCAACCTTTGCCAGAAAGCTGCATAAGCATTTTTAGACAATATTTTCATGTGCAGGAAGTTTCAGCTTCAGCATTGTTTCAAATGTAGCTGCAACAGCCTTCCCCCATCTCCTCTAGAAAACATGTGCTTGGGAATGCTACTTTGGATGTAGTGCCAACATAAAATTTCATCACTTAAAATCTACTTATACAAGGCACCCCACGATTTTTAATTAATATTAATGCAATGGAAAGATGACTCATTTTTTATTTCACGTTACTCACGTGAAATAAAAAATGGCATGAGTTTGGAAATTTACAGTGTATTCACTTTGGCAACATCAGGGTTAGTAGAGTGCAATAGCAATTTACCTTCAGTTGTGAAGACAGAGAGACTACTGAGAGGACCCAAAAGTCCAGCCCAAATGCAAGAGAGAGGTAATTCTGAATAAAAGATTTGGGAGGCTAAAATACAATTTTAATCTCTAACATTTGGTACTTACTGGATAATCACTGCATGTAAATAACAACTTCAGTAGGATTATAATGTAAACTACTGACCAATACAGACTGTTCTTGAACAATTATTTATTCTTGAACCATTAATTATTATTATAAAAAAAAATTATTTTGGGCCTGAGGAATTATCTTTGTAACTTCTACATGCCCAGCCTCTTCAGAGATCTGCTAACCAGACATTATGTTCTGACAAGATCAGAAATTATCCCATAAAACTCCCAGATAGTTATGTGGGCAAAGACTAGCAAGGAACCTAATTATACAGCTTATACATAAAGTTTAATTAAATTATAATGTGCAAGAAAGCCTCTTTGCATCCTTCTGACAGCCTTAAACTGAGCACACTGAGTACAATTTAATTCCGCTGTAAAATTGCTTTGCTCTTCTGGTGGGAGAAGGAGCTTTTACTGTAAATGAGAATCATGATTTTTAAAGGAACAGTCTCTTATAAACCAGGTAGTGGCTCCTCTACACCCATGTCATGTCATAGTCACATTTATTACATAGTTTTATTATGTATCATCACATTCTGAATTCCAACTAAAAAAGCAGGAATAAATCAGTCTCTGGGAAAGATTATCAAAACACCTTTAAAACAAAATGGGAGAGAAGTTGAAGAAGCTGTGATATATTTCTAAGACATATACATGATATATTAAACTCAGCATTTCCAAACCCTGAAACAAATACTGGTATTACTTTATAGTCTCTGTAGCCAATTTATAGTATTGCGTTACAACTTGATAATGCAGCAAACAAAATATTAACGGGTAATACAGTATGATTCTCAACTTAGACTCTATATGATGACATGAAGTATTTTATCAGCAACGATACAGTTCCACTCTTTACTGCCCACTCAGTCCCTGGCATCAACCCTGACACTTTCTTTCATACTTCCATGTTACCATTGCTGTAAGTAGGCAAACACAACTGTGTTTGACTGCTTCCTAAATGGATTCTATTACATAAGTTGTGTAAAAAATAAACCCCATTTTATACGGCAGAATTTTTTGATTTTAATATAATCTCTCCCGAATTGAGTTCGTACAGACAACTAGTTTGCCACAACTAAGAGTACACACAGCTGAGTCAGGGGAGAAACGTCTGTAGAGGTAATGAGTTATACCAAATTTTTCACCGAATTATCTCTGGATTTATAAGCTATAGCTCACTAATATCAGTACTGTTTTGTTGTTATTACTACACAGATAATTTCCAGGACATTGTTTCAAAATTTCTGCAAACCCACTTGCTCATGGACAAAACAACTACATAATCTGCAGATGTTTTAAAAATCATGGCAAAATCCTCTTCCTCTTGGGTCATCCACAGAAAAACAAAACATCTTACTGAGTGTGCAAGTATCACCACTCACCCTGATATTGTGGAGGCTGATAAAATATCCCCTCTTTTTTATTTTGTGGCCTTTCAAAAGGTGAAAAGAGAACCTGCCTAAACCCCAGGGTTGTCCAAAGGGTTTCTCTCACCTCTGCTTGGGGAGTTTCTCCCACAGTGTCTGTGGAAATTAGCTTACAGAGTTTTAGCAGAGGCAGCTTCAACAAGCTTGCAATGGAGTGCCTTCAGCCTTGTGTATGCTGCTGAGCTGCTGTCTACTTTCCTCATGCACAATCTGAGGATCCTTTTATATGATATTTAAAGATTTTCATATAAACGAGAATCAGAACATCTTTATAATAGTTATGGCCCCTTTGGGCCCATTACAGATTATCAGCAAATGAACTGGCAGATTTTGGTATGCCTTTTATATCCTCAGTATACAGTACCATAAACACTTACTGTCCTCTTACTGGTAGTTAAGTTTAGGCAGATACACACTCAGGCAGTTTCTTAAGTGCCTATTATTTTTGTTCTACAAGTACTCCTTTGGAGCTCTTTCAGATTTATTGATGTTTGGAAGCTTTTAAATATCCATTACCCACTTAATTGACCATAGCAATTTCATCTGACTCATTATTTGTGTTAGAATATATTTAGGCATTTTTTAAATGGGTGTTAATAGACCATAGGATCTCCCTTGGAAACCCTATAATAAATCAAGTAAATACTTGGTGAAGTGCTATAATTTTTATTTGTGACTACATAATTTTATCCTTTATATGCCATATTTTGAACATATGAAATTCCTCAGTTCAGGTTACTCGTGACCAAGTTTTCTTTGGTTGTTTTTTTAGCGTACTGCTTCTCTATTAGTATCATACCAAAGTGCACCCACACTTGCTTGCTATGCTGCCTATTTATTGCTGAACCCATGCCATCCTTCCCTTCCCCTGAAGGGACAATCACATTCCCTAGGACTGGAATACCTTGTGAAGAGTACTTTAAGAACTGCCACTGTCAAATCTATACGAAAAAAAAATGCACACAACTGCAAGTACTGTTTGCATTTGACATACTTTGAAGAGTGATATTTTCTGTGTCTTCCATACATCAGGAGAAGGAAATTGAAGTCTGGAGGAAAAAGCATACATATGTCATTACTGGCATTATTTCTGGTCTCTCAAATTTATTTTTTCTCTCTCTCTGCTGTTTTGTAAGATCGACTACTGGAAACAAATTCTAGAAGCAGGAGGCAACGAACAGAAGACCCATCTGCTCTGTACATTGTGAGAAGTGCTGCTTGGGCTTCTCATAAGCCTCTCTTCTCATAAGCTCAAATTACTGTAAGAATTTTTTTGTATCTAAAATATTATATCCCCATCATAAGTGGTCTTGGGGGGTCAAAACTAAAATTAGTGGTGGGAGTAAAGTGTCTCTCCCTGGTGCCATCCATCCCTGGATATATAACAGTGCAGGAACCACACAAGCTCCTATCTCGGTAAAAGCTGGCCTTGGCATCACTACCATTCCTGCTCCACATCTGCCTCCTCCACATGTACTCAGTGCTGCTGAGATGATGAAGACAATGTACTTCTACTGTCGCTGCTCTGGACAGCTGCTTGTTCAGGCTCTGTGATGCACTAGTGGGTGAAGAAAGGGGCAAGCCTTACTTCTGACACAAGAAGGTAAGCTAAGAGACTCATTACCACTTTGGCCTCATCTCTCACCTTTCAGCTCATTTTCAGCACTGTCATGGCCACCTGAGCCATTTTGTTCCACTTCCTGGTTCCCCTAGTTAGACCGCACCTTCTTTGTCCAAGGTCATTCTGATGTAATCCTACCACTATTCATTCTGGTAGTAGTAGGGACATTGATGCGTTCCCCAAAATGTTGGGGGATTTGGGGGATTACTGGCTGTATATTCTCGGTTTTAGTCTGTTAGGCCTATTTGATCAACCCTCCGGTGAACAATATTATTTCGGTTTTCTTTCCTTTGAGTACAAGTTGTCAGCTAAACAGATACTTCAGGTTTTCAAAGGTTTCAGCGATAACTCAGTTATGTTAGCTTTCAGATTGGAGAAATTCTCATTTTCCACCGCCTTTTGCAATAGTAAGCAAAAGAACATATGGTTTTTAATAACAGTGCATTCTCAAATGTGATGATTTTCTCTTTTAAAATAAACACATTTTCTACCTAAAAAGTCAAACGAAGGTCCCAAATCATCCAGGAAGCTGCACATATCATGCATATGAATAGTGTCACTGAATCAAAATCAGCCTTTGAGTAGTCATCTGCACGCAGGAATGTCTGTCCAGCAGCAGCTAAGTGATAAGGTCTTACATAACAAGGAGGTGGATAACACGGGGGTCGGAAGACAGGCAAAGAGAATAAATGCAGATCTTAAGCCAAAAGTAGCAAGGTTCTGACGAAAAAACAGAAGAGATTGTATGCAAATGTCTTTACTGAAATGTAGCAATCAAATTTTCTTTTAAGATTGTTAAATATTTTTGTTGTCATTATTAAAAAAAATAGAGTTCCTTACATGTTTTCATCTAACATTTTGCATTACTCTTCAACTTTGCAGCCCAGAAAGCCAACTGTATTTTGGGCTGCATCAAAAGCAGCATGGCCAGCAGGCCAAGGGAAATGAATATGCTCCTCTGCTCCACCCTGGTGAGACCCCACGTGGAGTACTTTGTCCAGCTCTGGGGTCCCCGGCATGCGAAGGACATGGACCTGTTGGAGCAAGTCCAGAGGAGGCCACCAAGATGATTACAGGGATGGAGCACCTCTCCTATGAAGAAAGGCTGAATTGGTTCAGCCTGGAGAAGAATGGGCTTCAGGGTGACCTAACTGCAGCCTTCCAGTATCTGAAGTGAACCTACAAGAGAGATGTAGAGAGACTGTTTACCAGAGCATGTAGTGACAAGATGGGGGAAATGGTTTTAAACTGAGAGTAGGTTTAGATCAGATCTTAGGAAGAAATTCTTTACTGTGAGGGTGGTGAGGCACTGGAACGGGTTGCCAAGAGAAGCTGTGGATGCCTCATCCCTGGAAGTGTTCGAGACCAGGTTGGATGGGGTTCTGAGCAAGCTCATGTGCTGGAAGGTGTTCCTGCCCATGGCAGGGGGGTTGGAACTAGATGATTTTTAAGGTCCCTTCCAACTAAAATGATTCTACAGTTCTATGATTCTCTGTTGCATCTGAAGAGTACAATAAAATCTTGAGAAATGCCTATCACCTCAGAACCACATTTGCTGTGAACTTCTCTGTATTACTATGAGATTTTGGCAGATGTATTCAATAGCACCCAAAAAGGCAAAGCCTCAGCCTTAATGTGACATAGATTCGAATTCAGTCCTAACTTTTGCCTGTTAGCAGCAGAATTACATGTAGGAAACACCTTCAGATTTCCAATGCACAGTGAAACAAAAAGCACTCTCTTCTGTTAGAAAATTTTTGCAGAGTATGATTCTGTTTGAAACTGGTGTACATGATTCTGCAGGAACAATGCTGTGTCTCAGCAGTTTAGGAAAACTACTGGGATTGTGCCATGTCAATAAGTTCTGTTTCACATGTGCTGCAGCTCTAGTGGATTTTTATTTTGTGTATGTTTCTCTCAGTTAAAACCTTCTTATCAAATGCTGAGAGATAACACACATTTCTTCCTGTTATAAAGTAAAAGCACAACCATCAATCATCTAAAATCCCTGACATTCACCCAGAAATAAATACAAATATGATCTGTAACATTTCACTGCTATTATCTGTTGAGAAGCACTGTCGCCCTTTCTACTGAGGGTACCGGAATATGGCTGCCCTCAGAGGAATGTAAACTTGGCATTAACCCTGGCAGATTCTCATTCCCTGCTCACTCTCATTTAACATTAACTCACTCCTATACTGTTATCAGAAGGTAAAGGTCATAGCTTTATTTACACAATACAGCACTATACAAACAGTCATTAAACAAGAAAATCTTGCACCAAATAAACATAAAGTAAAAAAAAAATGCTGACGTTGCTACCAGAAACTCCCCCTGGAAGTATCTCATCATTTCCCAAGTGAGGTTGATGGTGCTGGTCTATCCTTCTAAATATTAACTGCCCAGCACTGCCCCTCCACATACCCAACTCCCACGCAAGAGCCAACTAAGGACTTTTTAATGCTCCAAACCCAGGAGAAATTTAGAAAGCATTCTACTGTTGGCAAGACCATGTGGCTCATATCCTATTCCCACAGCCTTTACTCATCCTTCCACAGCTGGAAACCTTGTCAAAGGCTCTCCTATACAACAGCAGCCTTTAGCACAATACATAAGCTGGGCAGATGGCAGGGTGGACTCCCTCGGTCCGAATGCCAGAAGCCTGGGAACCAGCCCTCCTTCCTGCTTCTCATCTCCCTCAGTCCCACTCCTCTCCACCCCAGCCCACTGCTTTCCTGTGGGGAAGACATCCTGCTTATTTATGCATTTCACGACTGCTGGGCTGCCCAGATCCAGCAAGAAAAAGTGCAAAGAGGGCAGGAGGCCACTGACTAAAATCCCGTTGGAGCTCATGTTCAGTTTTGGAAACTAGACCAGGCAGAGCAGAGCATGGATGTAGTCCAGGGCGCACACCCGGCCAGAGCACTGGTCAGGTGGTGCGGCTTGGGCAGCGGTCCCTGGAGACACTGGGACTCCAGACACATGTGCGGCAGCACAATTCACTCCTTGCTTCCTATTTTTACTGAAGGTGGTGGAAATAGTTTGTTACTCACTTGGGCTAGAAGTAAACTGTAACTTCTCTGTAGCAGACTACTGCAACAGGCAGTTTATGTGAAGAAGAGCTTGAGTTCAGGATATTCCCGTGCTTAGGTGTGAATATGCTATATGAGGGTACAAGGTCTTGCCCTCCTTCATGGACCATAGCAAAGCACCAATTTAACCTTTAGCTACTTAGAGTTGAAATAAGATGATCTTTACATTCTTAAACAAAATGCTCCATGTCTAGTTTTGCATTAAAAAAAAAAAATAGGGGGGAGGGGAATTTAATTTGGCTGCTACCACTCAGAAAAAAACACAGTAAGGTAACTTGGGAGAATGACAACTTTTAACATGTTAACCACTGATCATGCAACATTTTCATCAGTCTAAATATAACTCCTCATTACTCTGCCAAGGTTGCACTGAATCATACAACCACCAATGAAGTCAGCCTTTCTAAATATTCTTATTTCACATAAAAACTCACTAATGAATGTGCTTTTAATTTTAGGTAGTTATTCTTTCTGAAACACTGGTGTATGCTGCCTTGATAAACAGGAATTCTGGGAAAACTGATCATCCAAGGAAAAATTCAGTTAGTGTTCAAACAAGTTCTTAGGGTAGTTGTGTATGGAAAAAGCCCGGAGGTGCTCAAGGATTGGCATCAGCTTATTTATATTCACATTTGCCTTAATTCAGTGTTAATAAATCCTTCATCATGACCAACACATTGATTACAGAGTGCACAGAGCCTCAGAAAGCTCCAGCAAGTTACAGGCTGGATAATTACTTCATATTCCTGAGGAACATAACAACCCACAGTTATGAATAAGGACTTCCCCGTGACCAGAATGATTTGAAGGCAACATCTCACAGACCCTACATCTGCAACACAAACAGCTAGTCAACCCAAAGCAGGCGACAATAATTTCCCAGTTAAGATATTTTTCATCCTCTCAGGTGAACTGAAACTGTGTACATTCAGTTTCCTTCTTTTGTATTTCAGAGAGACCACTTGAATGGTCCTGGAGGATGCCAGAGATAAGCAACGTGCAACTACCGTCCCTTCAGGTCTTTACTGAAATTACATTTGCAGCTTGCACGGTCATTTCCTAAATCATATATGAACTGGGGACACTGTCATTTACATTCATTAAAGGGTACTCCATTCTAGTGCTGATGTTCCTGCCAGGGGAGACAACAGTTTTCTGTAGGTATTTCAGGTCAGAGTGGGCCACTTGTGTCACCTCACTTGAATTCCTACGAGACCCAGAGACAGCCACCCAGGTACTCCCGACCTCAGCCCAACAACTGCAGGTGAAACATGTTTCCATATATCTGCAGAGAAGTGCACAGGAAAGTTGAAAGTCAGTTCAAGAGGGGAGTACAGAACTGACAGTTTCTAAACACATGTAGTTTGTTGCATCTTCCCTATATGAGAATAAATCAGGCTTATGACAGCTGACTTTAAAAATACCAGGTTCCAGCGACAGGTGACACTGAACATAGTCCACAACCTTTCATCGCTCAGTTCAAACTCCAGTTCAGCTCGCAGGCAAAATGAGGTTCAGGGTTTAGCCCTTAATTCCTGAAGCTTGGATACATTTTTTCAAAGTGGTGCAACTGCATAACACAAACAAGATGACTGCCAGAAACTGTGATTGAAACTTCTCTAGTGTCTGATTGACTCTACTTGTATTATCAGGCCCCAGCTTGACATGTGCCTGAATTGCTGAATGCCAGATGAGAGGGAAGGTGTCAGGGATAACATAAATATTTTTATTAAGCTGTTGAAGTGTTTTTGACACAACAACAGTAACATCATACCTTTAAAAATGCCCCACTAAAAATTATCAGAACACTTATCTATCATACAAGATGCATTCAGAAACAGGAATATCTTTTTATATAAAAATTCTGAGGTTCATCTTTATTTGCAACAGAGACTCAATAAACAAAAGGAAGACAAGTAATTCCAGTGAGCACACCAATAATTGGACAAGTCTGGGAACAATTGTTAGGCCAGCTGCAAAGATGTGAACTTAAAAAATAATTTCTATTGTCAAACAGGGAGCTTGCCTTCTCTTTGAACTCCAGGGGAAATGGGGATAAACTAGTTATTATAAAAGATGATCACTTAGTATCATCATAGCACTTTCTAAAAATCTAACCAACAAGCCAAAACATGAGCTAAAGCTAGTTATTTACTTCCCAAAATATAACTATGTTTAGCTCCAAACAAATACTTTCACATACAGGGCTGAAAAAAGATCAGAAGCTATAGCAGTTATTTTGAAACCTACATTTCCATCAAACATCTCAGTTTATTTATATATACCCCACTTTCCTTGAAGTAGTGCCCACACAAACAGCATTTCCCACTTTGGAGAATAACCATTAATTTCACACCACAATGTTTTTTCTAGAATATAATTACACAGAAGACAAGTATTCTTTATTAAAATATCTGAAGGCACGTTAGGTAGTTATGACTGGTAGTTATTCAGGAGCATAGGGTTTTTTGGTTTTGGGTTTTTTTTTTTCCTTTTTTTCTTTCCCTTTTCTTTCCTTGTTTGTGAGTTAATGAGAGCTTTGGAGAAATAAAGGAGTGACTTGATCCCAATGCATTTTAACATTGCAGTAAATAATGCAGTGAGGTATGGAATAATTAGGCTGAAACTATTCTGTGCAAGACAACTATTCTCACATATGCTTGACATCAACAAATGCATTCTGCCAGGGCCTGGTACACTGTGAATGAATCATGACATTTTCTTATGATTAATTCTTTTAAAATAATCTCTAACTTCTTCCTTCTACTCATATTTTATAGAGTAATTGGGATGTACATTTTACAAATAATTGAAGCTCCTAGTATCCCATAGTTTGGAAAATGAATTATTCTTACAGACATAGCCACGTCCAGATCCAAAAGCCTATGTCAAAACAAAATACAACTGAATCTGTTTCTAATGTTCTTCCTGTTGCTTTCTTCCTGCTTCTGCTTTCATCCTACAACTCATGTTATTTCTCTTCTTTTGTCTCTTCTGATCATACACCCAATATAACACGCCATGTACAACTTCAGTGTAATACTCTAACATGTGAAAGACATGTCAGCACAGCCTCTGAATCAGAAGTGTGAGTACACTGTGAAGTTTAAATTACAAAACATTGTCTTAGCATGACATTTCTCTTGTGATTGAAGCATTCTGCTGATAAAAAGTCATAGAAAGAACATAGACACATAAAACAATTCAATGCAGATAGGAGCCAACACACAGCACAAGCTATGTATAAGACAAGAGAAAGAAAAGAGATAGAAAATAGTAGAGAGAGAAGAGGATGCATTAAAGGATGGGACCTGGAGGGACAGGGGTGAATGAATGCACACATATAAAGAAGGGAGAGGTAATTTTATACCAATTCTCTCTTGCTTGTTCACAGAAATCATTAAACTGCCTGCTAATTACAAAGTGACTACCTCCAGTTTCCAGACAGAAGAAAATAGCTCAAGTATTTTATGGAAACAAATTCTCAAAATCCTTCACTTTTTAAAGTGCCAAGCTTGTCTGTTTCTCTTATGATGGATACTTAAAAAACCTGAGGTTGCCACATTCTATCACCTAAATGTACAAATATATAGCTTTGGAAATAAATGCAGACAATGAATAGGAAATCTGATATGGGCAAGAAAGGTAAGTTGGATCTTTAGCACTTGAAAACAAACCCATGTGAAGTGGTAGGGCCAAAAGTACAATCCAGTACGCAAACATCGTACCAGTGTTAATAAAAAATGAAGATTAGGAGATGCAGCTAGCAATAAAAGTTTTATAAAGAAAATTGGATTTTTGATGAAAAGATGACTTCCATGAAGATCTATCTTCCTTAGAAATTGTGATGTCCTGTTGCTTGCTACATCTCTGGAAAGAACACCCCTTCTCCGAGAAATTTCCCTTTGAATCCCTATACGTGTGAAAGGCAGTGGCCTACAACAGAATTTACCACTCAGTCCTGGTTATTAAACACTTAAAATTCCCTTCTCTCAATTTTTAGTACTCTTAAGATCTGCCTTAATATGAATTCAGGGATCTGACAAATTCCACATTCTCATCTTGATGTTTCTGCTCAAGAAATCTGAGACTGCCTGTCCCTGAGATGACTAGCTCAAATCAAAACTGATAACCCAAAAGAGGGTGAGAGTATCAAGAGAATAACAGAGCTCAGATCCACAGAACTCAGTTTTCACTAGACAGTACAACTTGTATCACAAGCATGCTGCTTGTGAAAGCCCAAATTTATCTCACGCAATGATAGGCTGCTAAAAACAAATAAAGAGAGAGAGGAAGCGTGAAATGACAAGATAAAGGACTTAATAAACACATTAACATCAGGGTGAAATTTTTCAAAGTGAATCCTTACTTTTAATAATAAAGCCTATCCCTAAATGCATTCTTCATCACAGCACAACAATATGTGCTTTTTGTCTGTGTTGTGTGCATGGGTGTTGAAGATTAGAGACTGGGACCGGGGAGGGGGTTCAAATAGATGCCAGGCACTTGCAAGCAAATCAAAACTGTCTCCAAAGAGGCACTTCCTGCTGGTGACTAAACCTTCACCCAAACAGTCAAGAGGAAGGGGCATAAGTAAAGCATTGCAAAGGACCATCCTGATTGTATCAGAGTGGAGACAACTAGGACAAACAAACTCAGGAAGTGGCAGGGAGTTAGAAACTGAGAGGAAATCTATGGCACAGAGAGGAAAGCGAAGAGATTGCACCGATCTGCAGAAAGGTCACCTCTGGGTTGCACTGTGCCAAGCTTTTTCAAACCCACTTTATTTGGACTATAATACAAAACTGGCACACACAGCTGGCGACTGCTGCAGAGGCTATTCAAATGTTAACATTCTCAATGATAAACAGCCAAAAAAAAGTTCTGTGTAAGCAAATTGGAACAAACAACTAATCTAAATCTGGTTGCTAAGAGACAGAGGATTTCAGCCCAAACCAACCCAAAGCCTCAAGAATACTTTATTTTTGGTCAAAAAAAGTACCTGTAGATGACTCCATGTTGGTGAAGAAACATGAGTGCTGATGTGACCTCTGCAGCATAAAAGCGGGATCGAGGTTCATCAAATTTGCGTGAGCGCTGGATTTGAAACATTAGGTCTCCTCCATTTACATATTCCATGACGAAAAAGAGGCGGTCCTGAAATTAATTAAACAGTGCTGTTTAGCTGATTTCTCTTAGTCACACAAAGGACTGCTTGAAGCTACACTTTAAGTGACTAGAACATTTACGTCAAGAAATAAAAGAAACAAAAGCCAGAATTCTGAAAAAGGAAATGGTGACAACCCAAATCCCCCAAACCCAAAGAAAATGAGACAGGAGTCTGAAAGTGAGAAAACGGCAGTCAAAATGTAGCAACCCACACACAAAACTCCACACATCAACAAATACATATGGAATTATAATCAATTTTATAGAATAGCTGAGATACATAAATGATGCTGTTTCTTTTATAATTTAGCCATAACCATGAAAAGTTGAAATAAATTCTGCCGAGTACTGACAGTCTTTTTATTTCTTCACTTCTCTCTTACTAGCTACTATGTCTGCAAAGCATAATTTACATAATTCCCAAATTATGTAAAAATTGTTTAGAATTGTTAAGCTTTAGAAACCAGTGCTGTCAATCTCAAACAGTTACATGGTTTTTTGAATTGCCTCAAACTCTCATAAAACAATGAAATAGAATTACGTTATTTAAGTACATATCAGGTTCTTTTTATTTTCTTCTGATGCTTATCAATTCCAAGTTCAAGCTTTCCAACTTATTTCCATGAAAGAGGTCTAGAAAAGAACGTTACTTGAGAACAGCAATCATACCATTAACCCAAAAGTTAAGCACTCAATGAAGTAGTCAGAACTGAGAACACAAGTGAATTAAATGTGTGCTTGAACCATTTACTATCTAAACTGGCAATGCAGGTGAAGACATAAGCAAAGAGATGCCACACACTCACTTGGACATAATTTTGATTCTGGGGTTTTCTTATAAATTTCCATATTTTTCCCTAACCTGTACTAACAGCCCTAAATCATCAACTCTTTGCCCATTCACCCATGGTTTGAAGCCTACTTCACATTTTTTATTTCCTTACTCTTAATTATCTACATCTATATGTACATGAGTTTAGTTAGAGGTAGAGGCAATTCCCATGTGATGTGACACAAACATTTTGTTCTCTGGTCACACAAGTCACAGGTGTGTAAGCATGAGACTTCACCAAAGGGAGCCCCTCTGCAACTTTGATGCCACAGTGCAGTTTGGCTCTAGTTTATGGTGTCTGGTGTGCTAGACTGAAGAAAAGGAGACAAGATGTGACATTGTTTTGGGCAAGGAAAAACAACAGAAGATCGAAGTTAATTAACCTCTCACAAGTGAATCCAAGCCTGCACATTACATAGTTTACATATATAAATCCAGAAATTCACAACTCTTTCTAATTTGTCTTTAATCCTCTACCCTACACTTCAGATTCAGAGCATAGCTCTTAAAAATATCCTTAAACTTAAGCATGTGCATTAATCCTGCTCATTAAGTCCCTAAATGTTACACTTACCAGGGATGTTTCCCAGAGGAGGCTAGAAATGTTTGCCTGACTTTCTGCTGATTACAGAAAGAGGATGCAGAAAAAAAACTTTGTGCCTTTCCCCTGTATCTTGGGAACACGGAAACTGCCAGACTGGATCCAATTCAGAATGCCAGGTAAAGTGGCATTCTTGGTAAAACATTGATTATGACTTAGATACATTTTCCAACATTTTTCTTACCATTCTCTAGGAAGGAAAACCTACTGAAGAATACCATCAAAGCTTCTGGCTGCATCATGCTCAAAAGGGCATGGCTTAAGAGCCGTGCCTTATTCTTTTGCAGTGCTCAGTTAGGTTGATATGAAATATTCAAGATCATAGTGCAGATCTGCTCACATTAGTGTAGGCTTTAAGTATCATCCTCTTTGCTTCTTTTAAGCAAAAAAATGGGTCCTTGTGCTGTCTGTCTGATTCTCTCTGGAACCGACAAGAATTACAGCCTTGCTCTTAAAAGAAAACATGTAACATGACAGGACACCCCTAAGAAGAAGATGCAGGCACTGTCCTTTGGTGGGCTCCTCATTACCACACTAAAGACTGTCTCTGAAGAGCAGTTTTGGTACAAGTGTCCCTTTGAAGTCCATTGCCTAAGATTATCTCACATGGACACAGTTCAGTGTTTCAAGTACAAAACCCATTTGGACAGCAAGCTGAGGAGAGCATGACTAACACTTGGCTAACGTAACTTCTCCTAACACTTGCTGAAATATAAAATCTCTTGCCCATGCTCTCTGCTCTGCTTTTCAATTGTTATCTTAAGTATTCTCATTCAACCATACCTTTTGAGAAATTCAAGGAAAAGCAGGTATGATTAAGGGCTAAAATAAACCTTGTAGAAGAATCTAATCATTCCCAACATTGGTATAATTTTGCTGTGGCTGTCTCCTAATTATAAAGCAAACAATGCTGATGCAAAGTGACGCTGCTTACAACTGTGACTCCTAAATGGTGATCCTCAACTTGCTCCTGAGCTGGGAACTGCTGCTCCCAAGAGTAGTAACACTAGTAAAAGGTTGGTTTATACAATTTTAGAGATGAGGGCCATTTCTTAACATATCAGGATATACACTGTATCATTTTCAAATATTCTGTGTTTGATTCAAAGAGAGCTAATGCTTTTTGTGATATTCCCTAAAAGCCTAATTGCTGATTTGAAATACCAGAAATTGTCATTAATTAAAAATTCAAGTTCTTTTATTTTAGTTGAGACCTTTGTAGGACATCTCCAGTTCAGCTAACTGAAAATTTAACCTGGACTCTTTAGCAGAGTATTTTCTCACTAGACAGTCTGAACAAAAGCTTTAGCAGTAGCTCCGTTTCCAGAGCTGGAGATTGGTGTCCTCTTTCATACCATTTTTATGCACATCACATTCTCCATTTGAAAGGGTGTTTCTGACAGATTCTGCAGCTTACTTGACCACATCATCAAAGACATAGCTGTTTTGGGTTTTTTTTACAGCTCAGAGATTGAAATTGCTCTGCTACTGTTTGTCTTAAAATCTCTATGATTTCAGTCTCACCTCTCAACTTTCTTAATTGAGAGTCTCCTACATGCTTTGTGTCATCAAAACTGGACACCAAAAGCAACCTCTTTTCTAGTCTTTGTCTCTATCACTATCTGGAGAAGTACCCTTGTCATTTAAGCTAGAAATCTTGTTCCACCTCTCTCATTCCACTCCTTTAATTGTGTCCCAATTTGACTTTTCATCCTCCTTGACATTCAATATAGACACCCTTTAGCTGTACAGTAAATCTTTCTGACTAATACTTCACACTTTATTCTGATTATTGCCATAAATTTCCCTCTTCAAAGCCATTCTCTAATTTTTAGTTTTATTTATATATATATATTTGTTAACATCTGACTATATATTACGTGCACTTCCTGCCAGTTTATATTTGCCTGGTTTTAGATGTTATGAGTTCCACTGGATAGAAAGTTCTACCTTTTGTTTCTGTTGGAATAATGTACATGTTTTAAACTGGGAAAAGGAGGGGAGATCTTCAGAAACATCAGTAGTAGTAAACTCTAAGGACATAACAGATTCAATCCAGCTCCTTTTTGTGGAGGTGTGATTAATGACCAAGACCTTCCTACTAGTAAGACCAGATAATCTTGCCAATCAGTTCTGATTTAACAGATGACACTATAGAGTCTATTAGCTGTTTAGATGTGGAATAATAGCATTGTTAAGGAACAAGCTTCTACGTAAACCCTTTATGAAAGTTAGACATAGAAAGACTTTGATGTACTGTTTACAATAATTATTGTGTAGCTCTTAAAAGACTTTTTAAAAATTGTTATCAGTCATTAACCTGTCTGTCCTTTGTTTGTTTTCCAATTAAAATCTCATTAACATCAGATTGCAGTCTAAAGACAATCCATTGATAGACATAAGGCCATGTGCAATTATCACTGCTATCTGAAGAATACAAACTTTTTTTTTTCCCTTTCAAATGAGTCCTGCCAGCTGGGGGACCCAATATGCAGTTCAGCATAGCCTCATTACTGAAACATTACAAAACCAAAAATAAATCATGCAATCTGTCTCCCAGTTTCAAAACTGAGATGGGCATCCACGACACAAGTCTGAGAAGGAATCTTTTCACTACTGTTTTTTGCCACCCAGTTCAACTCCTTCAATAGTCAAAATCATTGAGGAAAGCCAGTCAACATGGACTCCTCAAGTGAAATGCACATTTGATAAATCTTAGCACCCTACTCCAACAACTATTTTTTCCTTCATTTATGTTTTCATACAACAGGATGTGAATTAATTCTTCCTGATCCTCACTAGTTTCCTAAACTAAGTTTTTTGTGTGAATGCATTTTTTTCTCCCAATTTCAGAAAGTTGTGTTTGAATTAGATTTCTCCAGAGGAGAATATCAAGGAAACTAATATGCGTTTCCAATGTGTATTACATTTAAATGTAAAATAGTTCATATTCTAGTAGAGTACTGTTACATAATAGAATATGTTTAGTCACTAAACTTGTTGCAAAACAGAAGTCAAAGATACAACCTCTATTGCACAAGAATTCAGGTAAATATATCACCTTGGTATGCTCTGTAAGATGATATTTTATTCATATCATGCATGTATGGAATTCTTTTCCAACTAGTACAAAACTGTGATTACTTAACTCTATTTAAACAGGATGCTCAAACAGTTTGTTTAAAATTACCTAAAACTACAGCAACTGTCCCACCCTCAGAACTTAAATAAACATTTCCTGCTTCTGATGGAAATTGCACAGGCATACTGTACACAAAAATATATGCAAGCCTTCACCACTCTGAGCCTAAGACTAACCAGGATGGCAGATTCATTTTCCACAATCCCAGCATTAGGAGGGACAAATATAAAACCAGGAGAAAAACCAGGTACAACATTAAGGAAAACAACAAAAAGCTCCCTCCTGTTCATGTGATTCCTTTTTGAAGTTTACAGTAACAATCTCCAACAGGACACTACTATGTTATCTGTCTCTAATTTCAGTGTTTATAGTCAGGCCTAATTGTGTTGTTTTTCCTGTTTTGTACGAGGGCTTTCATGCAGTTCCAAATAAGAAGGGAGCAATATCTATGAATCCCCTATTTCCTGGAGTAACTGCCCTGTACATAGGGACCGCTATCATAAATTTCACATGGGGTATCTCCATCTTCCACTTAACACAAAAGGCACACATTCAGATTTTGTATTAGAGGATTTTTTTGTCAACCAGACACTTCAAATTTCTCTCCAGCTGGTGAATACTATTATAGCTACGGCTTATTGCTCACATTTACTCAGCTTTGCATAGTATTTAATTTCAAATCCTTTCTTTTTTTGCCCTTGAAAGAATTACCTCACAGTTAAAACATAGACCAGAGAGAGTCAGAGAACCACACAAAACTGGATAAAGAAGTCTTGCAAGGTCATCTAGTTTATCCCACAGCTGACAGGCAGGATCAGCTGTACCTAGCCAAGGGGAACTAACCTTTTCAATGTTGCAAGGCAGTCTCTAGGCACCGTGAGCCAGTGCTCTAAAACTGTGAACCTGAACAGCTCTGCTGAGTAGACTCCATTTGGCCCACAAAGACCTAGAAGCAGGAGTCCCTGATAGTCTGGTCTGCTGGAGGGCAAGTGGAGTCTGCCAGAAATGCTCCGCTCCCTTCTCAGTCCTCTTGTCAGCAGCAAAAGCCAGCAGTGAACAGTATTCCTTGAACATATTCTGCCTCACAGGTCAGAAAATTGCATCAGATACTGAAATTATTCTGATCGTCTCTTAAAAATCACCACTGATTCCCTGACCTCCTCTAGCACTCCATTTTAGTACTTACAGAAAATAGCACTGAGAACTCTTTTCACTGCTGCAAATCTTTTGTAGTAATTCTTATACTAACCTTACTCAAGATAACCATTCCTGTGCTGGAAGCTATATAATACCTTCAGAGAAACACTTCCATGCTTTCATCTTTACTTCTTATACAAAGAACTGCTTACTGTTTTTTCTTGATTTTACAAAACTGATTAAAAAATATTTCTATTTTTTTTTGTAGAAACCTCAGATATTATATTAGTGAAAGCCTGTGGGATAAAAAACACTTGTAAAGCCTTGAGAATGGTTTCAGAAATAGCCGGCCCTTCTTGAGACACTGGAATAATTCTTAAAAAAACCTCTCTATCCCATCAGACCATACCATGTGCAGAACCAGAAAAAGCTACAAATGGAATGCAATTAGATTTCAAACAGTGCTTTCAGAATCTGTACAGAGGTTCTCAAAACCTTTACTGTGTATTACTGTAAAGACTTGCATTGCAGCCTTTACTCATCTCCAATGTGAGTTGCTGGAAAGCGGTTTTTAAGCATTTGTCTGAGATCTTTATATGTCATAAAGTAGTCCTGGTATGTCACTTTTGTCATGGGAGATTTATGTTGCCTCCCAGTGGAATATCAACGGATACTGGAACAGAACGGGATTCTTAATGTGTTTCATGCCCCTCACTCATCCCGCAGTACTATTAAACGAGGAAAATATGATTACTGTTATGTACATTGAGATAAACTGGCTGACTGGGGTGGGGGACTTACTAAGTGTCAGCAGCAGGTCACAGAACGATGGAAATTACAATTTAACAATTCAAAACAGGAAACATCAGCCAGGACCTTGTGGACATCACCTATTCTTTTAAGAAAGTTGAAGGGATGATTAGATTTTACCTAGACTGGAACTCAAGTAGAAAGTTTTATTTAATGATTTTTCCAAAGACGTATCCAGCAGTACTCTAAAACTGTCCAAAATGAAGAGAAGCCAGTCTGTCCCAAACTCCTAGAGAGTGAAAAGATATGCCATTTGCTTATTAATTTAGCACTAATACTTGTAGAAAAGCTTAGTTGATTGTTTCAATTATTGAAAGACTCTAATCTCACATTACTGTGGCAAGCAAAAGTCACTGACACTAAAATCACTTTGGAAATGTACAGGTCTTCAACTGTTCCATAAATGTTGGAATATGAGAAAGTGTGGTTATGAATAAAAGCTGCAACTAGACTCTGCAAGTAGCAATCATATATACAGCAGAATAACACCCCTTACACAGAGCTTTTTCCTGTGTAATTTATGAACACGTGATCTTTGAACAGAATTTTCACACTGTTTTTTCAGATAATGAATTCTGACAGATTATTACCTGCACCAAATTTATTATGCATTGGATTAGTTGGTGTATATAGGCTTATACTAGGTCTAGTAAAAAGAAAATATGGTTCCAACTTTCATTAATCCTATTTTTTAAAAAAAAAATGAAGTTTAGAGTAATTCAGTGTAGCACAGAAGCAGCAGGTAGAGAGTTGTCATCTTGCTCTCCCTAGAGCTGTCATTTTACTCAGTGAGAATGTGACAAAAAATTCTAGCTCTAGTTAAGTTTCTTCAATAGACAAAAATTTCACATTAAGGTCCTAAAACATTATCATGTGAGTTCATTCTTTTTAGTTCCTTCCCACTTTAAAAAATAATTACAATTTTGGTTTTTGTTCTTCTTGGTCAGTAATGGATATTATACCTCATCCCCGTGTGAATGTTTTCTGTGACACCTGTAATATAATATCTAATGTTCTGACACAGTATCTACAGGGCTTAGTGGTGAGATTCTCTTTAGCTCAAATGGAGTTCAGATCAGGACTAAAATTTTAATGCTGTAATATGTGGAATTTATTAGCCAAGGGCATGCAATGAAAATGCTGAAAAAATTCTATGCATATGCATTTCATCAGCTCAATCCTCTACTGTTTAACCTTAGAAATGAACTGAGAAAAAAAGACTTTAGTTTAGGGGAAATCTTTAACCCCAAATTATCCTGGAGACATATGTGTTCTGCTGGATTTTTTTGGGATTTGGCGCAAACCTTTTAGACTGCCCCAAGCTGCAGTGTTGGTAGCCATGAGCTCCACGGAGAGCTCAGGGAAGGTGTGCTGCTCTCTGGGCAGCAACCCTGATCCCTGCCTCCCCCCTGAAAGCCCAATCAAGCCCCAAGAGCAAGGACCCCAGAAGTGTACCAGTGGGTGTAATACACTCCTCGTGCCCTTCCTCTCGTATAAGTGAGAAACACAACGGGAATCCTCTGCAGAAATGGTGTGTTTTGTAGTTCAAGTCACTTCAAAAGGGGTATCAAGTAGGAAAAGCTTCTCAGGCCATTTCCCTAATACCTTCATTTGATGACAGATAAGCTGTGAAAAGTGCCTTTTATGAAATTCTTTGATCTCATCTTCTTTTGGTGTTGTTTGGAAAAAAGAACTGTTCTGGTGAGATAATTTTAAAACCTCTCATTTAATGGCCTGATGCACATGGCAGAAAATTATATCAAGCCTGTAAAATGTCATTATGCAGAAAACATTACAATGTGCAGGCAGCTATTAATATTCCTTTATTCTGATCCTTATAAGAAAAATATAAACACTGTCTTCCAAATAGAACTAACTATGAAGTTTTTGAAGGCACCTCAGCACTTCTAAGAACAACTTTTAACCTGTTTACATTCTACTGAGGAGCTCAGATAGAGATGGCACATTTCCTAGATGTCTCCTCAGCCCTTAGGCTGGCTCTGGTACCTTCCTTGTCCTTATAATTCCTGTTTTCTTATGCTGTTTGGGCATCTACCTTATGTCTTTGAGCACACAGGGAAACACATCAGATGCTACAAAAGTAATAAGGAACACTCTGGGCAATGCAGCCAGTTGGTCCAGCAGCAGTGATATCAGTAGGAAAAGGAATCCAGCTAAGAAAGATAACAAAAATGATGGGACAAAATACTCATCCAGCAACCATTTTCAGAGAAATTATCCAGTATTGCTAAAAAAATCCCCTACCTGAAGTAACTAGCTGAGTGGGCAAGTTTTTACATCATAGTCATGATAAACTGGCAGCAGTGCTATTTGTTCCTAAGAATCTCATCAACTGACCAAAAGGTAGAAGATGCCTTCTCAGATTTACCCAACTGTCAGTTGTGACCCAGTTGGGAACTACAATGTCTTTACCAATGAGTTACTTGCATAAAAGCTACCCCGAGTTGTCTGCTGAGATATGATTTCTAGTCACATATATCAGGATCAGGCATACTGAACCAAAACAGGCAGACTCCAGTAGAAATACATGAGCATGTTTTATATTTAAGTTTCACTGTTCACACTTTCAAAATTTGTAAGAAAAGAGAACACAAATGTATAGATCTTTCCACTCTCCCCATGCAAGAATAAATTCTTGCACTTGCACTAGCCTGTGAAAGAGGATTATCTTGCATTACAGAATTTATTACTAGGAAAACCTGCACCCTTTTCCAGCTCAAAACTGTACTTGCCCATGAACAGAACAGTGGACACTGTAGAGAGAACCAAGCCAATGAAAACGGGCACAAAAAGTTCTTCAAACATTCAATATGTTGTACTCTAAGTTAACTTGGCTAATAGGAGCTTGATGTGAACATCAGTGCATTTATTTAAAGATAAGTAAAACAGAATTCTCCAAAAGCTTTCAAAAATCTTTCCTGTAGTGTGGGAATGAGTGTTGGAAAACAGCTACAGCAGGGCCAGCTTCTTTACATACTGCCTAGATATTCTATTTATGATGCTCTATGTGATAGAGAAACAGTCGCTAACAGATGTTCTTTATTGCTTTTGTTATTTTTGCTAAGTGAAAAAGGGGGATGGTGAAAAGATTGGTACTTCTCCAATTTTGTTTTTCTGAAGAAGAGTCAACAAATGAAACTCAGAAAACAAAGTATGAGCATTACAGAGAGGGCTTTTACCAATTTCTTATTCTGTACAAGCTTCTTATTTTGATAATTTCACGGTCTGTAGCTGGCTAGCATCTCCCTTACATTCATCAGCAAGTCATTCATAACTAACATTTCCATCAAAGTGCTCCTTTGCAGGTTTTTTGTACTTCCTTACTCTCATAACCAACTCAATCATTTTGCACTAAGGGGAAAAAACCTCACAATTATGTATTGATACACCCAGCAACACACAGTATTTTGCAGTCAGCAATTTTACACACGTTAGACCACAATAAAACATTCTCGGACTTGATTTTCTAACTTTTGTACTTTAGACCAGGCCACTGACTCCTATGGGACATTCTGTGAGATGAAGTGTGAAGAAATTGGTTTATTTATACTTTTAGAAAGTTGGCACTGGGGGAGGACAGGAATCCTGTCCTCCATTCAAAAGAACGAGATGAATGAAGTCTTTGGCAACATAAAGATATTCACTACCAGAGAAACAGCTCTTCTCTATTATGTGAAGCGTTTCAGTAATGTTCCCATGTACTTAAAAACAAAGGTCAGCCAATGTCAACAGTTGGTTCTAGCTCAACAACACAGCAAGAAACTTCTCCTGTACTGTGATCATCCAGATGGAAAATTTATATGAGATACTGTCATATCAGTTCACAAACTATGCCCTGGACACCAGAAATAACTAAAAGTCTAGAGTTTACTTGAACATGATGTTCTGAATAGAAAAAATAGTTGCATTCGTACTAACGAAACCTTGCTGAGGATTTCAAGTTCCTGAAAATGAGACATTAGCATTGAGTAGCTGTGTCTGCGCTCACATGAAAGAAAAACAGCAGACTATGTTTTGCAGTCTTTACCAAAGAGACGTTCCTTTGGCTTAGCCAGAACAAAATAATTAAGACAGCAGAAATAGAGGTGTTGATGTTCTACAGTAAGTTAAGGAATGTTTCCATTCAGAACTGTCTAATTCCAGATTTTTATTCAGGACCCCTCTTTTCTTACAGTTCATAGTACTGTGAGAGGCACACTAACATGCTGATGTTCATTTCCTCAAACTCAAGCTCATTCATTCAGACGAGACATATACAAAAAACCCGTTGATCTCAAATGTATACTATCATTAGTTGTAATAAAATACCATAACAAGACCCAATGACAGACCAACTTTCCATTGATACTGCACCTAGTAACAGACTGAAAGCTTCTCTCACACATACTTGGTATATGCCAAAAAGGGATGGAATTAGGATGTACAGGGAGAAACAGCAAGACAAATAGTCATATAAACACTGACTGCAGCAGTGACAGAAGAGATGCTCATCTACACTTGGGGAAGCATATGATTCATTGAGAAAGGATAACACAAAGGTACCACTGAATCAGGCTACTTGAGAAGAGAGAGACTAAAAGTTGCTAACTTCATGGCTGGTGCAAGGCCAAATGCAAAACTGTTTATCTTCTCTTTGTCTCCTCACACACAACTTTTCTTACTCCTAGGCTGTCCTAGGTAACAGTTAGTGTTAATATCAGATAGTGATAATATATCATTGTTTCTCAAGATTTTCAGTGCTCTTCCTGAAACCTCTCCATGGAAAAACGACAACATCAAAATTCTCTTGTCATGAGGAGATGGAGGTGAGTATGAAGAGCAGCTCACGGACAGAGCTTCTACCCTGGGTAAATGTTCTGAGCAAATCCCTTTGCAGCCACTGTTGCTAAGCAGAAACCAGATAACCTACTCTGCCAGAGAACAGCTGCCAGAGAGGGAAACTTAACCTTCATATGCTCTCCCCTGTGTCTCTTGTACACACTACTATTCCACTCACAAATCCAGTGTTTCATGCTCTGATTTACCCTTATGCAGGAAAAAACCATACAACAAACCAACAGCAAAAAGGGAGAATGAAATTATGACAATAAATAAAGACTAAAAAAGTTAACATTAAACATGATTAATACAAACTCAGACAGATAACTCTACTTCAAAATAAGTAATATATGCACAGATTATCCTACTCAGTAAACAGTAAGAGGCCAGAATATATAGTGCTACCACATCAACTGATACAGGGAGATGAGGACCACGACAGACTATCTCAATACAGGACTTTCAGCTGAGGTGTGCACTGTCACCCTCCGTAGCCTCAAATGTAGCATTTAAACTCTCTGCAGTTACAGAATCACTACTGAGACAGAATCACCCCTTCAGGGCCCTGAGGACACCTCCAGGCCCCAGTGCCCTTGTCCAGTCTCCCCTGGGGAAGGACAACACCCCAACACTGCCCGTGGGAGCTGCATTTTGGACCAGCCCAGTGCTGTAGGTGTGCACATCTAGCCCTGGCTCCTGAGTAAACCCTGGACCTGTTTCATACCATCACCATGCTGGGGGCTATTGATGGACACCCTTACCAACAGACAGCTCAGCTTGCCACATCTGGACCCCCTGCACTGGTCCAGTCTGCACTGGCTGGTGAGGGTGGCCTGTGCTGGGTCACTCTCAGCACCTGGTGCTTAGGCAGGCCCTTATTCCAGCTGACAGACAGTCCATAACTATTTCCAAAGGTATGAACAATTTTAAACCAATGGTGATTAAATTTATACCCCCAAAAGAAGGAATTTAATGTTGGTACAATGTGATTCCTGGGAATTTCTGGTACAGATGTTCTCTCTGAAGCACAGACTGTCCCCTGAATGACTTAATCACTAGCCAGGCTGCTTCTGGGAAAGAGAGGGGAGGGATAAATGGCTTACTATGTAGATAGCAAGTATCTTAGAGGTTAAAGATGAGGACTTTGCTCTGGACTGAGTAAGGCTGAACTCCCTCTAGGACTCAGTAAAATGTTAGTAGGTTTTAAAACTGCATCAGCAAGTTTCCCTTGAAGCAATGACTGGGGATGGCATCAAGGGATGCCATGAGGACATTATCAGCAGTCACTGACCTCTGACTTAGATAAAACTTTTGTGGTATCAGATATGAACCTGCTGCTGAAGCAGTTGAATGTATGGAAGCTTCAGGTTGCATAAATTCACTGGGCATCTTCAGTGCATACTGAAGCATGGTTAATTGAAACTATCAATCCTGTAAATACATGATAGCATGTGGAAATAATTGCACCTTTTGAATACAAATTTATTTTATTGATGAGTTCTCTGAATTGAGTTAAGTTTGTTAGCTGCTCAATGAACTTTTAACTTCCCTTGGAGGAAAAGTTTTGTTATACACAGCAAACGCAGACTTCAACTTATCTACTGTGTCTATAGTCTTTTTAAATTATCTAGAAAACTGCTTCTTTGATTTGTTTTTTAGCTGGTTAAAGGTTGAAAAGCTTTAAAGAACACAGCATTTATTGCAACATCAAAGATGATTACAGAATAGCCTGGCAGTTTACTTCTCTGCAGAATGCCCATAAAAAAGAAAGATGTGCGCATCAGGAATTTGTAGAATGTGTTGCACTATAAGATAAACTGAAAAAGGAATGTGTATGTGCATGAATACAGTAAAGTTCCTATTTTGACAGTCACTGAAATAGTGGTACCACTTTTTTTTTTCTTTTGTAAATCTAGAAGGAAAGATGTTTCTTAAAAATAAAGAGATGACAAAATGAATCCAGGTCAGAAAAGTCTCATTCCAAGTTAAATAGAAAATGTAATATGCTTCAAGTCACAAGAGAGAGAAATTACAAGGGGGAAACATTCAATTTACACCAGATTCTTGATATTTTTACAGTCACAAAATTTTCAGCCATCTGGTGCTATTACAAGCAGAGTGCGCTACCAAACAGGTGGAACAAATTAACCTCAGAAGCTAAGACCTGGCCGTGGTTCATGAAGTTTACAAACATACCTTGCTCAACAGTTTCAGTAAATAATAGCACTAAAATCCCCTCAAAACTACTTTTTTATTCATCTAAAGGAAAGGAAACTTAAACTCATGTAATGTAAACTCAAGTTCACACCAGCGCTAACTTGCAGTAACGTGTGCAGGATTCCTAGAGTGGAAGGTCCATTGCAACAGGACTGCAACAATAAAAGTGAGATTAAAATAATCACAAAGATGGTGAATAAGCTAAATGTGGAACTGCTGTGCACCAAATCCTGCAACATTAGAACTGGGACATTGGTAAGTAGTAAAATGGGACTTCACACAGTAATTAGTGAATTTAAGGAGTTTTCTGCTGTAGCTGTACCAGCTACTTCAAATATGAACTAGAAACATTTATGGACAAGAGCAGATACTAACAGAGATAAGGCAGAGAAGTCCCTTTTACCATCCTTCTACAATTCTGGATGCTGGTGGACTATGAATGGAACCTACATGCCCTCTCTAAATAACTTCTTTTATTTTATCATGTCAGTAGCAACAAAATGGATTAGACGGACCACTGATCCTACTTAGTAGGGCAGTTCTTAGTTACACGGGTCACGAAAACATCATATGACATCTATATACATATAGAAAGACATTCAGAAAATGGAATTTAGGTGGCAATCTAGCTGAAGAATAATTGTATGATTATAATATTTAGTTCAACAGAATCAGAAGGAGGAGTCAAAATACGATTGCAGCAGCTTGAAAGAAGAATGATATCATAAAACATAAGGGTCATGTTCATTCTCACTTTATTTTGGAAAAAAGACTGAAGATTACCATGCTTCAGGTTTTGAAAATTTTTTCCTTTAGGATTCATGAACTAAAATCAATGTATGAAAATATATTAAAAAATAAAAAATACTTGGAAAAATCAAGAATGAACAGGAGCCATGTGTCCTTCAAACAGGAGGAGCCATTTGTCCATCAAACCTTCCAACTTGGTAAATAATTTAAAGGCCTTTTTCTCTCCATCCACCTAAAAACTGTGACATCTGCTAATGTGCAACAATGCAGATCAAATGTAAAAACACAGTGAAAAACTTCCATTGATCAACCACAAGCTTTCATTAAAAGCCTGTGCTTTAAAGAATGTTGCTGGATAATAAAAATAAAAAACCTCCTTTAGAATACCATGTTGTGAATGAAACTCATTATTGTTCCAAGCCTCCAGTCAGATGGATTTATAGACTCCGCATCAATTGAAAAAACAATTTGAATAGATTTGACTGCAGAATGGGACTTAATTTTTTCTACCATGCCTTTTACCTGTATATATTTTCTGATTACACTGAAATACTCAGAGCAAAGCCACATAAACATTGATTTCAACCTCCAGGTTAAAACAAACAAACAATCCCTGCTCCAAAACACCAAAACCCCCACTACACAAATAAAAAAAAAAATCCAAACCAAACAAATTCACTTTGTCTTTCAAAGTACAGGTATTTATGTCAATTGGAGTTTTACCCAGATTCACCAGCTATATTGAAATATTATGGTTGTACAAGATTATCCTCCTAAGAGAATACTTGTAACTGAAAATGACAGAGGAATATTCTAAAGTAATTTTACCAAAATGCATAACCACCTTTGTTTCCAAAGTATTTTTAAAAGTGTACACAGTTTACTTTTGTGACATGGGATCACCTTAAGCTTCTTATTGTTCATTGAAAAAAAATAAAGTTGGCACTGACTCACAGAAGCTCAAATGCCTTTTAGACAAAAAATTTTACCATACTCCCATCAGGTGGGCCTTTTTTTTTTTTCATTCTAACTTTAAAGCCAAACAAAACATATTTCTATGTCTTCAGTGAGCAGGAATAAAACAATAAAATTATTTCAGCTGATGGAGTTCAGGAATTAAAACAAAAACACGATGCCAGAGCGAAAAAGAACACTCCCAGTTTTCCATCTCTTTTTTTCTCTTTCTACATTTATTACCCTGCTGCTAAATTAATTACTTAGCTAGAAACAGACCTTCATTCATATTTAATAGGTTATTTTTTTAGGACGATATTGTTTTGTTAGCTTCAAAGTGCTTTATGGTCAAATCATTCGAGTCCTGTTCTTACGAGCATGAAGCAAGTTTGTGAGCAAGGGCACAGACAGCACTCAGAGATGTGCATTTTCTGAGAGTATGTGCAGTGATTTACACATTGCATTAGTGCTGACATTCTACAGAATATCAAGAGATTGTAAAAGTACTTTAAGTGCACAGCAGAAGGGAAGGTCTTCAGTCTACAAGTTCAATCATAAGATACCCTATGCAGCAAAGCGGCCATCAGAATGAGGATGGTCCCTCCACCCAAAGCAGGAAATAATTCCTTTACTTGAGTGTCATCTAAAGCATCATTTTTATGTTCTGCCTAGCTGGCAGTTTAACATCACAAACAATTTACTACTACTATGGAATATTTTTAGACTCTTCATTTTCCAAGTCCTTTTAGTTTTTGAAATCAGTGCAGCAGTGGGATGAATTTCCACTTCAGGGCAAACTGACAAGGAATTGGAGCTGATTAGCAGCTTCTTTTGCAATTCTCATATTATCCTTACTTGTAAGTGAGACATCAGTCTTATTCTCATCAAGACAATAGTGAGAAAACAACTGCTTTTACTAAACAATTTAAATTTGAAATCCTGGAAACTCCACATTAATAAACCATAAAAACTGCAAAGTAGTTAATTTTGATCCAATGTCAACATTATAATGCCCCACAGCTGACTGAAAGCAGATGCCCTTCTCCTCCAGCCACCAAACTTTAGTTAAATCCATCCTGCCAGCAAAAGAGTCTAAGTGTAATATCAAAGGTTTCCCCAAGAGCCGTAAAGGCAGTCTGGTAACAATCACTAAGGGTCCATTCACTACTGGGTGATTGCAGGAGTGTGTTATTCTTCATCCTACTCCTTCTAAGGCCTCAAGGCAGCCCCTTCACAGTGAGCAAAACAGGGATCTCAGACTTCCTCGGGTCTGTTTAATGAGATTCTACTGTACCATGGAAATAAAAGCAAACCCAGGAAGATGTTACTCAGGCTCACTGTTATTAAAAGATGAAAAAAGATCCACTTGATTTTAATTACACAGAAACTAGAGAATATGATGGCTAAAATAGAGCGAAACAGATTGGACCTTGTTTAAATAATCTGCCCTTCATTTTTGCCTAATTCTGTATTAGCCAGCACAGCAAGTTTACCACTTTTTCCCTGGTGAGGCTAAAAAGTTAGCCCTTTCACCTTACTTAAATGCAGTCTTGTTTTATTGAAAAAATATTTATCATCCTGGACAGTGAATTGGTGGCTTCCAAGTGTTTCTTTCCATCACAACACAATGAGTTGCTGGACTGTTGCCAGTGATCTTGGCTTATGGAAGGACAAGGCGCTTTAACTTCGGAAAGGGGTGGCCATGGAAGTGTCCTGAGTTGCACTGTGCTCTCTGCAGCTTGCGTAGTGTTCCAGTGCTGGTTTATTTATGTCTTACCAGAGGAGAAAACATGCAAGTTTAAGTAAATTGAGGTCAGAAGATGCAGTCAGCTTCTACAAATCTAACTCCAACATGGTATTAAGTTCTTGGCAAGCTTTTAGTAATATGATCTCATATAAAAAAACCACCAAACCCTTTTCACTGGTATGAGCAAGTCAAAACTCTCTTGAATCAATGGATCTGTGATTACATGGACCTGCCATGAAGCTGATATATTGTGTTTAACAGTACTGGACACTAACCAAGTAAACTGTTATAGTACTGGTACTTGATACTATTGTCTGTGTGCAAACATCAAGCTGAATAGGACAAAATACTGACTCAAGCCTTTATACAATACATAAATTGAAACCTCCTTTGAAGGCTAAGAAAATTATTTTTTCTGTTTTCACTACTGGTTGCAATCTTATTAGTCTAAAAAGAACTGGCAGCTGTTAAACAAGATAAAAAGCTGTTACCCAAGATAAAATTTTTTTTCTAGTCTAACTAGACAGAGAAAATACTCTGACATGATTCCTATTTGGGATGGAGAATAAGAAAATGTCTATTCTGTACTAAATCAATCACTACTTCTTTGCAACCTCTTTAAAACTTTACAAAGCTCTAAAAGCCTTTCACTCTCATTGAATCCAAAAGAAAAAGAAAACCTTTATTCAAAAACCATAAAATCACAAAAAGAGTGAATTATGTAAAACCTAATAAGACAATAACCTGTAACTAAGAATTCTGACAACACATCCCATCACCTTAAACTGCAGAAATAAGAAATGCACATAAATTTAGGTGTAATGTTATCCTGATTGTTTCTTCTTTTTTTCAGTAGGCTTCAATAATCTCATATCTGGGCATGCAAGCCCTAGGTGTCACATGCTCTCTGAGCAGTTCTCATTAAGTCATTAGCTCTGCAGCATCCTGGTAAGATGAATCAACATTTCTTCCATATGGAAAATCAGGTAAATTTTTTTTGTGACAAATGATGTCATTCATTCCTACCTGCAGACTATCTCACAAGAGAGAGACAGAGGAGTTCATTGTTTGATTTCCTGGGCTTAATTCTTCTGCAGTCAGCACATTAATAAGAAATATTTGAACTATTATTTCAATATTTCTACCTCATGCTATACACGACATTCTGGAAATTGGAAACTATTAAGTTAGTAGCTTCTATTTGTGCATAGGTGCTCATCACTTAACTGAGCTGACGGTATGTCAAGTGTGATTTTGGGTTTAAATAGAAAATGGGGGGTAGTTTTTCTTTAAACTTTGTTTGTAAAGTATCCTCTTTTATTCCTCGAAGATGTTCATGACACAACCACTTGCTGTACTGACTCTCTTCTGGGGAGTCCAGTAGATAATTTTTCTGAACTACTTATCTAGCAGATAATATTTTTTTTTTTTTTTTTTTTTTTTTTTTTTTTTTTTTTTTTTTTAACTCTTTCTTACTGAGTTTCACAGTTCTGGTCTTCATAGATTTATGCCTTTTTTCCCATTCATGAAATAGTCTGGGGAATGGCTAAAAAAAAAAAAAAAAATCAACATTTTTACCATCCATGTATTTTATCACCAAGCACAGCATCAAGGTGGTGTGTATTGATGGATTTGCTTTTTTTTGGACAACTGCCTTCAAATAATCAATGTTATGATGCAATATTACTCTGTTAAAACCTTCTGTATAAAACAACAGTCAATTACATTAATATAATACTTAAATTTCTGTTCTGCTGGATTAAAACACTGGAATTTTCATAACTTTTCAACAACTTGCCCATTTGCTTAGCCATCTTTTAGGAACTTGGCCTTAGGAAACCAAGTTTTAAAAATCTTCAACTACAGCTCACATACAGTTCCAGAAATGCTTTAAGAAAAACAGAGCAGCTGCATTTAAACACAGAACTTTCAAAATTAACTTATTGTTGTACAGGGCTTTTTCTTAGCCTTTGAGGACTATCACAAAAACTTCATAAACGTAGCTTCAATCCCCTCTCACTTCAATGAAAGTGCAACACAGAGACACAGTAAAGGTAGCTCAGCACGCTATGTCCCACTGACCAGGTGGGAAGGCCAGACAGAAGTTTAGAAAAAGCTAGCAAGTCTTTTTCTTTGTTTGTTTGTTACAGATAAACTTAAATTAACATTTTGGACAGCATTTTCAGGATTCCATGGGAGACACAAAGGAGGTTCCGTAGTGGTTCTCTAGGAGAGATGTGAATTCAGAACCATTGTTCTCAGGAGAAGATACAAAGCCACGATAGATGCCAGGAATGCAAATAATACTGTGAAGGACGAGTGCTACAGATTTACAGCAAGCCCTGCTCCACACAAGCTTTACATGTTACATGCTATTAATTAGGCACTCTTGAAAACACACAGAATGTTGCATATAGAAACACCACATCAACATCACATACAATATATGTATCCATTCCTATACAGGAAAGGACCTATTGAAAGATCTCGCAAAAGCATCTGATTTTACTTTTCAGTTCCCTTGCCTCTGAAAAGGTGTGAGGATGTATAAACTAGGATGTGACAATAACACCTAAACTCTTCTGTCATCAAATCATGTGCCATTAATCACAAAACAGTATATATGTTACTGAAATCACTCTGATGAAAAAATTTATGGGAGGCTTCCGATATTGCTGTAGATTTCACTTTACAGGTGACTTAATATGTATTTAGTAAATGCAGTCAAGGTAAGCCAAAGAATAACTCTGCCTGAAAAATACAAACAATATATATATGACACTGCCTAAAGACAAGAAGCAGCTAAAACTAGACCCCTGAAGCAAGTAAAATTGCATATAACAGTAAAAGCTGGATTCAGGTCTAATGGACCAACCTTGATTTCCCATCACTGTGAATATACATATGCATGCAAAAGTGCCATGTCTCTTGTAAATAAATGTAAAAAAAGGCACACAAGAACACGGAAAAGAGCATTACAGAAGCAGCCAAAAACTCAAAACCCAAGAAATGCCAGAATTAAGAACGCTTGCATACCCTGATCTATTCCCCATTTGCCTCTTTAGACTACAGCTTGATAGCATTTACTCATATGATGATTACATTTTCTTCTGTAATTTATTAATAAATTTATTAATACAGGAAATTTATTAATAATTAATTTAATTTATTAATTTGTAAATAAATTAATAAATTAATTTATTAATACAGGAAATTTATTAATACAGGAAAACTTAAAGAAGTATTGTAAATTAAGTTGATTTTTAGAGAAAGGATCCTAAACAACGCATTGCACCGACTATCATAGACACAGATAAAGACACCTCCTCTTTTATGGTCTGGGATAAAAATCATGGACTTAAGGACTGCACTGAATACTCCAAAAGCTGAGTTTAACAGGAAATCTCAGTACAGCAGTGAATTTTCCTAAACTTGTGTTTGGCTATATGACTTTAACTTTAATTGCATAATACACTTGAAGACAGATTATAGAGTTCAAGTTTTTAAGCTAAACATTTAAAGACTTTAGTGATCAGTTTCTTTAAAAGTAGCTGCTTGAATACAGGAGGAAGATAGTAATGTATTCTTTGCCAATCACTACCTATTGGATATAAGTGAGAGTGAATCACAGCACTAAAACCTTTCAGGGAGCTATAATGCAAACTTTTGTATTAAAAATTTCAAAGTGCAATATTTATATTCAGGGCTTTATATGGAGGAAGGAAAAATACTGCTCCTCACAGCAGTGATGAAGAGAATCAGGCAAGAGTAAGAAAACTAAAATTAACATGTTCCTAAAAGTCCTCAGTGACTTCCACAGTGCCTAAATTACACCTTGCACTACTCTGAGGAAAGGAAAAATCCTGTAAAGGAATGGAAACTGGTCTTGGTGTGGCTGGCTAACATTAAGTTAGCTTTAGAAGCTGTTGTCTATCATTTTGCTTTGTCAGCAGGCAGCTTGGTCAAGACTACGTTTATATCCTTGAAGGCGTGCCCACCAATATCTGGGGACACATTACACTGGAGGTGCTGACGGAGAAGGGACATGTTTAACCTTGGCAGGGGGAAGAAGAGGAACTTAACAATAAGTAGTTTTCTTTTAAGCAGCAGCTGGTTTCTTGAACTTCACTTAAGCAGAGGAAGTAGCCTCCAGCTGGGCTACTGCTGCAACAAAGGCCTTCACTAACACAGAAAAGGGGTTGGGCAGAAAAGGGAGGAAGAAAAAAAAAATACAAACCCCAAGATCTGACTTCATATATAAGATACTTTGTATGCCAGCACGGTTTCTAGAAGGCATTCATTGCTGGAATCCCTTCTTCCCTAAACTTGTTGCCACAGAAAAACGGAGAGTGAGCAATTTCAAAGTGTTGCAAAAATTCTAAGAAATAAAAAGCAACTAAATATCATGATGCTGCTTCATAGAAGAGGAATGTTTAGCACAAGCACTATTGTGATAAGTGCCATGTAAGGAGATACACTCAGAGAAACTGCCCCCCACCCCAACCCCCCCCGGATTCTTGGATACCTCAGCAATATTTATTTTAGGTCGATCAAAAATAGAAAGCAAAAAAGCAGGGGTGGAGGGGACCAAAATGAATGCTCTGGCAGCTTGGAAGGGCTAAGAAGTCACTCTTTCCACTCAGAGGAGATAATTCAGATGTGGCTGTTGGTTGAAAATTTGAACTCCTGAGTGATGTCCCCAAATATTGCTACTACATGTTACTCTTGCGTATTCCAGGTAAAAACAAATTAAAACCACGAAGAAAGTAACAAGTACTGAGAGATTGCCCATTAAGAAATAGTCCTGATAGGAGAAGGTGAAGTGTACATATATTCTAAAAATAAATGAAGATGATCTTTGCAGTCTGAAAGCAGTAGCCAAACTCCTGACAGTCCTTGTCCAAGCAAAGTTCTCAAAAATCCATTTTAGAGGAGACTGCCAACTGTACAGACAGGATTTTACAGTTTGAATGGAGACTCTTTTCGGATGGATAACAACCACTAACGGAAAAAGGATTACTGGAGAACTGGCCAGAAAAGTCCCCTGCTCCATGGAGAAGAACTGTGGAAGCCTCTGTTAGTGATCCAGGGATGTGACTTGTACTGCAGGCGTTCACTAATTACACATGGGTGAGTTTTAAGGCTCTAACAAAGCGGAAATAAAACAATGGCTTTCTGTGTTGCTGTGATCTTCAATAAAACTATGACGTGGCAACCATCAAAGTCAAGAAGTTACAAAAGCAATTCCCATTATCAAAATGAAAATGTGACATACCCCTCAAAATGCCCAGATTATTCTTGACTGTAATCCAGAAACTTCAAAGAGAAAACACACAAGGACTGGAAGTCTGGATATCTGCTAAAATAACCAATATATCCATTCAAGTAGATTGTTTTTAAATATCAACAGGTTTTGTGTCCTGTACATTACAGATGTGGAGTTCATATTCACGTAATAGACTCTACAAGAGTTACGAATTAATGTGACAATGGTCGTGGCTTAATGGCAGCTCTGACATTCAGATTCTTTTGAGTCCAGACAATTTTTCAGTTCGTAAAACATATGAGTTACTCACCAAGAATGATGTGCTGGTCCAACATATATGCCTTATTCTCCATTATTCCTGATGGCCTGAATACTTGTAAAAATGCTTACACATCAGTTTCATTCTGACACTCTCTTGTCTGTATCCACCAATATCTACAGCTACATATCATTTCTGTGAAATTATTCAACAGCCAACATGTTTCTGATACATGATGGAATTTCTCAGAACACTTTAACACACATCATTAGGCTAATCCTGCATAAACTGCTTTTATTATGCTCCCACCAAAATAGTTTTGTGAACGCCCTGACTTAGTCTCACATCAAGATTTGCTTTGTGCTATCAAGGTGAGAGACCATGGCTCTGGGCAGACTGATCAAGCTGATCAGTCACTGCTCTTCAGGGTTTGTGTGCCTGTTGTGCACACAGGTTGAGTGGTCCCTTCTGAGCCTAAATTTTATTACGATATATGACCTGTCATGTGACATTAAAAACCGTATTAAAATATGATTTAAAATAAAATTGAGTCTAAAGACCTAGAAAAAACATGTGCAAATAAACAAGGGAACTTACAAATAGAGTTAATGAACAATTCAAAAAGTCAGTAGCTCTTAAAAAGATGCCTTTAAAAATCTTTAATACAAACATACACACAGAGAGGATTTGTTAACTGAAAATAAAAAACAGTTCCTCCTATTTTTCCTTGCCTTTAGCATTATGACAACATTAATGATGAACCTTTCCTTCTTTCAGGGACCCCACAAAAGGAAATGCAGACATCCTTCACAATGTGAACAGACACAAAGTAATTCTGACTATAGTTGGGTAAGCCCTGAAAACACAGATTTTTACAACATGCGTAAATCCCAAATGGTTTTTAGTTCTATATGAAAACAATGAACTGACAATTTTCTAAATTACAGATAGAGGATGATGCAAGTCATTCTATGGCACACGTTTAATCTGTTAGAACCTGACCTAAAAAGAAAAAACCAGAAAGTTTGCAATAACTTTAATTTAACAAATTCAAATTTACTCAACTCCAGCCTTTGAAGTCTGTATTTTTCAGAGAACTATAACAAAACTGTTATTTGTGTATCTCTAAAAGTTTCTTTTCAGAAAATCAGATCCTAATTGTTGCTTGCATGACTTTTCCCCTATGTCATGATTGGACTGCATAATGCTTTTACTGCCACATAAGCATGTCTATAAGAAGCCCAAACAAGTTCAGAAAGAGTTATATAACATTTTTTGCATTTTTGGGGACTATAATTAAAGCGATAAGATTATGGCAGAGATCCTAGAACAGATTAAGCACAGAATTCTATGATGAATGAAAGTTTGGGTCATAAAAAGTGCAAACCTAGATTTTTTTCTTTAAACCACACTCAGTTCAACATGTAGGACATAAAATTCTGCACTTAACAAACACCCTTAATGGCGATCAGCAAGAATACTGGTGTATACATTAGGGAAAAACAAAAACCCAACACAAAAAAAAGTACGAAACAAAACCAACACAAAAAAATTCTAGGAGCAAGCCTGGCTCAAAAAGTCTGTGCTGTACCTAGACTGAAACTACATGGAAGGACAAACCTAAACATAGATCTAAGAAATTTACAGGGATCCTTAAGGAAAAAAACCTTCTAAGAACTTCTGACAGAGATAACTTTGATGTACACAGGACCTAATCCACCCTGAATTCATGCAAATCAATAGTTTCACAGATCTTGAAAGTTGTCTGAAGACAGAGCTTAATTATTTACTTTACCATACTCTGTGTTGGAAATAGAAAGCTAAAAGACTCTGTGGTTTGAAAACTGGAAGAAAACAGTCGCCTGCCCTCCAGCATGTATAGTGTTGGTTTACAGCAAAAACAGCCTTTCTGTTGAAATGAACAGCTTATCAATATAACATACTCCTCCGTATTTCTCTTCATACAGATAATTTCTCTCTGTGTTGAAAATCTGACTGTATTGTAACACAGAAAAGTAACCACATGGAGCTTCACCTGCTGTGAAGCTCCTCTTGCTAAATGATGACCAGAAAGTATCATTTCCATGCACCATCAGTCATAAGCCTTCAACACGGAGCATTCTTCTTCCCAGTGCCAATGACATTCAGTATATTTCAATTCAGTCCAAAGCATTTTTACGTGGGACTTGAACTGTTTATCTAGTATTGGGTTTTACAGAAATGTTAGAAACAAATCTTTTATTAGTATATGTTAAAGAATTTAAGTAGAACCCACATTTAAAATCACTGCAGTGGATCTAGCTTTCATTGGTAATGTGAATGTGGGTTTAATCACAAATATAAATATCAAAATTCAAATCAACTCATGAAGAAAAGACAAGCTTTTCTGCGACAGTACGAAAAGATTAGAAGGACAAACTTCTTTAAACAGCTCCAAATTTTAAAAACTATAGCAGGCATATTACTAAATGTTTAAGAAAATAACTAATGTGTGGATCGGGGAAGCTGGATAACACTGAACTACCAGGACAGAATTATATTCTAGAAAAAGTGTATGTGGTTTCAGTGCATGAATATACAAACATGTTGCTGCACATGTTTTATACACATGGTTTGGCCAGAAAAACAATGACAGACTAACCTGTTTCTGTCTCCTGAAACATACTGTCCCAAATCCTCTTTTCTGATTTAGTACAGGAAGCAAAAACTGTTTCAAAAAGTAGTCAAAAGTGTACAAAAACCACCTCACGATACACAATCAAAACAGCCATGGCAAACTCACTTGTGCATGCCTTTCATGTCTATTTGACTTTCCCATTTTACCCATGTCATCCACAAACTGCTGTAACAGTGAGTAAGGCACAAAGTAAGTGTAGCCAGCAGGTTATGACTTGTATCTATCTAACTGAGCCAGGTCTTGTTCAAACAGAGGATGTCAAGATTGCAGACTTCAATCCAGCAGCCATGCACTTGGCAGTGATGCAAAGCAGAGCAGCGGTCAGTGAGCAAGGCTGATCCTGCCTAGAGAGCTCACAGTCCTGTGAGAAGATAGTGACAGGCAGTCACAGGGGATATCTGATAAAGTTCAGAAAAAATTGCCTGAACAAAGGAGAATACACAAGGACGTGCAAGTTCCTGAAAGATCGATGTGTCTGGAAAGTGCTAACCCCAGTTATTGGTGGGGTTTTTTCACACAAATTACTCTTATTACACAAATACTCTGCAACCTCTAGCTGTTTTCCAAATTAAGTGCTGCATTTGATATACAGAAATCTACTGGTCAATTTTTTTTCTTGTCCTTTAAATACAGACATTCAGATATTTTGCATTCCATTTGGGATCAACCATTCTAAGTCCTCTACTGCATAGGTAACATACTGTTTAATCCACATAATCTAATACCGTGCAGAAGTGAAACAATTACTTCCAAAGATAGACACAGAAAATTATAGCATGTCATCCTAAGACTATTATCAATTTATGGCTAACAACTACTACTGAGGCTTCACTGATTATAAACACTAGACCAATAAACTAAACTAAAAAATCCACCATAAAGCAGAAACAAAACAGCAACTGCACATGCTGCATAGTTTCAGTGCCAAAAGCTGAATTTCTAACAGATGACAAAATGACACATCTCATCTGCAATACATACTTCTTTCTGGCCATGGCAAAAAAATAAGAAGGCTAATGTTTCTGACCCTTCTGAAGTCAGTGGGAATATAACCATTATCTTCAAAAGGATCAAAACTAACCCACAAATCTTGTTTTCCATTCTCATGAGCAACTTAACAGCGATCATGAGAATAAAGAGTTTAGGATCACATCTAAGGTGATTACAGCCACAAAACACCACTGTGAAAAAACTGCAGTTCAAATTTTCTTTTTTTCTCTTTTAAGAAGAAAATCCACTGCTGTCTGGATAGGCAGGGCTACATAGGATTTCACAGCTGGCTTACTGTCCCAGCAGTGAACTGCTACTGAGAAAAGTGACAGCCTCTTCCACACTTGTTGCCTCACAGGCACCACTGAGTGTCAGGAAGGTTGGAGCTGCTCACTGACACAGATTATTTTTTGCTACTTCAGTTTTCAGTTCTACCAGAAAAGTGAACGAACTCATCCATACAAGGGCTTACTGGAACATATGCAATGGAAAGACTGGGTAGCCTCAGCAAGGGGGAAGCTGAGGGAAAGACATCCTCATTCACCAGCATCAACACAGTCTAAGATCAGTGTGCACATATCATGGAGCTTCACTGTTAATTGGTCACTGTTCAAACAACCTGGAATAAAACACGGTCCATTCTGTACAAACAAATCCAAACTGTTTGCTCTCCTTTTTTCACCCATCAATAGTTAATTTCACCTTTTCAGCTTCAGCAAACTAAAGGTTGTCAGCATTAAAACAAACAAACAAAACCCAATTCTGCCACGCCACACACCTTGGGCAATACCCTGAGAAAAGCTTTCATTGACATATACCTGCCTGTCAGATGCAGACTGAGTACATTTTCAGTATTCTTTTCATAAACATTCTCATCAGGTGACAGACTGCAGCAGTAAAATGTAACACTCCTAAAATCTATACAGTGCCACTACACAGTATCTTGCTTTCATCACTGTGAGCCTGATCAAAAGCAAAATTACTTCTACAAGTACTGGATCAGATCACAATTCCTGTTACAACTTCCGTAGCATCACGTAATTGTCCCATGCAAACAGTGATAACATTAGGAATGTGAAATTTACTTTTTAAGACATGGCTTTAGAGACAGAGCTTTTAGTACTCTTTTCTCAGTACTATGCCTGACTATAAAGAACATATAAAGATCACAAACATGCAAAAATAAGTGTAGCGTTTAATAAGCAGTAAGTAAAAACGAAGGGAGGCTATACATGGAGATGTGTTGCTTACCTGTCAAAAATCCCATCCCATGTGTAAAACACCAGCAGGTTTTAAAGTAGGTTCAACAGCCTCTTACATTAAGAAAATAAGCAGATATGGACAGAGCCTTGGTGAGATTACAAGCATCAGCTATGAAAATGCCAATGGTATTTATGAACAGTGTAGTGATGGAAGCTTCATAATAGTTTAAGAAGACAGGGCAAATTCCTTTCAGGAATTTTTTTTTCACCACAAATGCAAAGTTAAGGCAAAATGCCTTTCCTTAAATAATGCATGAATAATGCATTCTCTCCGGATAATGCAAACAGGATTGCAACTAAAAATTTTAAAAGACCACCAGTAATAAGTCTTCGTGAATTTTCAAAAATAATAAAAGAGTAGTTGTATCTAAGATTGTTGACACATTCTGTCTCTCCTTTCTAGTAGAGATATTTAAGTTTGAACTTTTAAAAAAATAAACTTAAATATCTCTCTTTTCATTATAAATTAACTGATTTCACTCTGTGTATCAGAAAGAAATATTTATTTTTCCAATTCAGTTTCATTTATTTATTATTAAATTTCAAACTGTGGAGTGTTCTGTCCCTGAAGCAGCAAAGCTTTTCAGCATATTGAAGAACATAAAATACATGAGCAACTTCTTGTTCACAGTCATCAGTATCTTGAACACCATAATTGGTCAACTGTATATTTATAGAATCATAGAATCAAGAAATTGTTTGGGTTGAAAGGATCATGGGCAGGGACACCTCCCACTAGACCAGGTTGCTCAACTAAAAAAAAATTTGTCAAAGGTTCACATAATTATTTTTTATATAAATAATAAAAAACCCACATGGAGTAATTTCCAATGTATTTATCTTACTTTTATAGCAATTGTGGTGTTACGTGAAACAAGGCAAAGAGAGGGCAAAGTTTTTATCTTTCTTAATTTAGGATCAAAAACTGCTTAGAGGCCACAAGAACTGAACTGACAGACCAACACAGCAAGCCAGTAAAGCAGAATGATGCAATTGGGGTCTCATAACTAAACAGATTTAAAAAGAAATCTTATATTTTAGGAGAAAAAGAACACTGGTGGGATAACATTTATCTTTGTATGATTACAAAATGTTGAACTTTTAGTTTATATTTGCCCCACTGATTTCACATGGCATTTCTACAACTATTCCTGGAATTAAACATGTTCAGGGAATGTAATATGCTGTATCCAAGGCCCAGTGCAATATTTCATTTTAAGAAAAAGTATATTAATCATTAAAAAATGTCCTCTGGAATTAGGAACAAAAGAGCAGTGGGAACAATTTGCACGAACTTAGCCTTTGTGATTCAGTAAGTACACCAGCAGTGATTTGAACCTTTCCATTCCGTACTTTGTGGTTGTGCTAACCCAGCATTTCAAAGCAAACTTCAGTTGTGCTGACACAATTTCCCATGTCTTTAGTTCCATAGGGGAGAGAAAGTCTTTTTGAAAATTTCACCTACTTTCACCTCGAGGCTTCATGAGACTCCTTTGAAGTTTATAACCTAAGGTTTCTAAGGGACAACAATTTACATAATTCAAAGGAGAGCTTTAAGGAACGATCACAAATTACTGCCTTTTAAATTAACAGACATCTACCCTTACAGGGAAAAAGAAGGAAAAGGAAGAATTAAAAACCTCAGATTTTTTCATTAACAGATTATCATGCTTTTAACCTTCTAAGTATTCTACTTAAACCATCAAATAATTTTATTTGTACTCTGTTTATCTTTCTGAGACAATCAGTAACGTGACAAAGGCAGTAACATGTAAGCAAAACTTATGGATAGAACCAAAAAAATTATGTAATTCTTCACTGTATCATGATAAGATCTGGCAACTTCCCCCCCCCCATAGTTCAGATTTCTTTATTCAAGTATAATAGAGTAAATTCAGCTTGCCAAGACATAATGTTCTCTCTGCTATTATTTGAATAATTTAATTCAGCATTTGTTTCAAGAACATTTTTCAAAAAGAACATATAAACTCATACGTCCTCAAAACTCTTCAAGCAGTAGCTTCTGCATTTCCTCAAAGAATGTAAACAACTTTAAAAACAACATGGATACTAATGGATAAAACATTACTTTTCTCTGGACAAGGCCAGTAAACATATCCCCTCTCTGTGAATGCTATTTACAGAATGATGGTAACTGTGCAATCAGATAATCGTTAATGAATTTTAATAAAGTCTGCATTGTCTATCAAATCCTGAACTTGGTGATATTTAAGTTCTAAGGAGCTGCCTGTGGCTTCTTAGACCCAAATCATCAGTCTAAATTCAGTTAAAAAGCAGAGTGAAACAATACTCAGCTATTGGGTTACACATGTGGCTGAGATTACATGTTCGCCTAAGGGATATTTGAACCACTTTGAGTGTTTTATATAATAATACCACATTGAAGTGCACTGTAGAAAGCACTTAATCTCCTTGGGCATATCACCCAGCAACAATTCTTTCCTAACTTTTCCCACAGATTCATGGCAAATTTCCAAAAGATCAGGGGTTTGGTGAGTTTAAGCCTCTTTAAATTCAGATTCCTATCTAAACCTCCCTCATTTCTGATCCAGAAATCTCATTAGATGTATCTTCCCATTTCTCATTGTGCTAGAAAAGCTCTGCAAGCTTTCTTTCCTATTGCTGCTGCAATAATTTTTAATTGCCGTTAAAGGACTTCTCTTGAGTACTGCAAGCATGAGAACATGTGGCACAAGACTGTACGAGTGAGACCTCAGCAACATGACTACCAAATTTCTCACATCTGAATGCAACCAAAAAGGACCTTCCAGGGCTATACTGAATTTTAAAGCCCTGAAGATAGACCCTCCTCCTGCCAAAACTTATTTTATTTTTACTCTTTGATTGTCTAAAAATACAACAAGTGAGATTTCTTGGACGCCCAAAGAAGATAATTAACTTCCCTTTTAAAACTTGTTCTCCTACTGTATGAGTCCATACATAAATCCATGGGTTATACGCATCAATATATCCAAGACAGCTATTGTCCTTTCTGAAAGTTGTCTATACCCAATCATTCCTTTGACAAATGCTCAGAAAAATGTGTTAAAAAGTGGGTGAATTAAGTTTTAAAAAAACCTTTATTTCATTTCTACTTCAGAAATTCAACAGATGAACACTGCACACCGAAAATTTGAAAGAGGATGGCATCACTCTTTGGCATGCTCCTTAATTAAGTCTAATGCATTATGCATGATGCCCTTTTGGCTCTGCCATGACACTGCCAGCTGTGGTTCACTGCTTATGCTCCTGATGGGAAAGCACAAGATAATGTAACACTTAGCTCTTTCTTTCAGTACCTTAGCTCTCAGTGATGGAAAATGTAACTTAAGAACTGTTCTATCATATTTACTAGGTACTGTTTACCTGTATTACAATATGTAATACTTTTTCTATCTAATGTATGGAGAACAGTACACTGTGGACATGCAAACTGAAATACCATAGGGAATCCTGTTTTTTTTTTTCTATCTGACAAACCTCAGTAGATTTAGTTGCTATTTCCAGGTACTCAGACACATTATTTCACTACTCGAGAAAATGATGAAAAAATAGTGAAGCTACATCAATTTTGAGATTTTTTAATGGCATAGACACTACTTTCAGAAATATCACTAAAAAGATATGGTATAAAGATTATACTGCCCTACAGGGCTGTCTGTTTGCAGATGTGGTATTAAGAAGATTTCTCCACTCCAAAGGGGTGAACAAAATGCAATGGTCTCCAACAGTTATATTTCCAAATAGCTTCTCACTCTCTGACACTTCCCACAAACCGTATTATATGAGAAGTGCCACCTGATTACATGCAAATCCACCATCTTTGGCTCAGGAAATGCCCAAGTCATCAATCTCATGATGGGATACCATTCTGGAAAAATGTCATGATTTGCTTTACATTCTTCCTGGGCATGTGCTTTGGCACTGCTTGAGCCTGGGCCAAACATGCTGTTGGTTGCTCTTACATTATTAGCATGTCTTCTGCAGAACTTCATGAGCACAGAATTTGTTTCTGTCTTTGCTTTGGCCCGTTATAAAAAAACAGTTCTTAAAAGGGGATGAGAGGAATCTAGCAATAGGCTAAAATTTCGCATTTCAAGAGAAAAAAAAGTGAACTCACAGAATTAATGAAAACTAATAAAGACACGCAAAATCCTTAGTCTACATATAAGGTTCTTTGTTCAACATGTTTTCATAACCCTTACTGAAAATGAAGGCCTTTATGAATATCCATTGATCTGTGTAAGCCCCACATACTGGCTTTTTTTGTTCTTATGATAAATATGACTTACCTGAGCCAGGCTTTTTCAATAGCTATTGAAAGTCATTATTCATACACCTCTCTTCACTGTCTGTATTTCTGCAGTTCTATAAATGCAACAGTGACCTTTAAAAGCATTAATTGTATCTATTTTATTGTCCATACTTTCCTGTTTCCAGAACTTGATTAATTTTTTAGCAAAGCATATGCTTCATGCAGCTGAAAACCCTGGAAATTAGTAAGTATAAATTAGTCAGACAATAGGAAACACCATCCAAAATTCTGCCATTATTTAAGCTATCCAAACCCTCTGAAATGAGTAAGACAACACAGAAGAAAATAGTGTGTTTTATCTTCAGGGCATAGTTTCTTGTAAAATTATTCAAAAAGGAATTTTAAGTGGCAGAATTCTGTGTGATTATTTTAATACTGGGTTTCTGAAAGCAGAAAAGAGAAAACAAGCACCACCACGGACTTTTCAAGAAACTACTTATCAATAAAAGCACTTGAATTTAATTATCTTGTGTGACTCTGTGAAGCCTCTTGGAAAAGCTTATTTATAGAAGCTTCTGAAATGGATCCCCTTCATCCTTCTATACGTTGAATGGAAAGTCAAATACCTAAAAGGATAATTTTCCTGCTTGTGTACTTGGCAAGATGCACATACCCTGTAAGGAAGAGCTGTAACTGAGTCTTTCTTGGATGTATGAAGGATAAAATAGGGTGATCTCCCTAGGTCACAACTTAAAAATTAGATTATGGAAATATACAGACTTACTACTAGCTACACACAGTTAAAGTAGTTAAATTTGTAAGTTAACCTTCATAGTGCCTTCCATGAACACTCTTTGCATTCCTATGAACTATTGTACTGATAAGCACAGCCAAAACTCAGGAGTCTTTATTATTCAGCTTTCCTTAGTTCTAAACAATTACTTTTTAATGACTGATCAGTTTACTAGAAGAGAACAGAAAACCATTAATGATGACATGCAGTTTACATGTACATGTTTTATAGATTTCTGTTTACTGCTTCTGACTATTTGTGGAAGTTTTATATACTCTTCACACAGCATTTCAGCCTTGGTGTGGAAACACTGTGGGCTCATAGGCCCACTAGTATGCACTACGCACTCCGAACCAGAAAGTCACTTCTCTTAACTGCTCAGTTGACATTATAGATCATCTTCCACATCATAATTTTAAGGACAATGCACTGAATAATTCTAAGCTTAGAGAATGGCCATGTGGGAACACAGAGAGGTTCCTGACATGCTTTTCCACACACAAGCAGGAGACTATAGGCTGGGTGTCACTATTCTTACAGAGCCCTAGTAACTATGCAAGAATAAACCCTGCAGCCATTAAAAAAAAAAAGTGTTTTCTGTTTTTGCTAAAAGTACTCACCCACAAGTGAGATAAAACGGCATGAACTGGATTCCCTTAAACCTACTCACACACCCATCAAAAGTGTAAAAATAATCTGATGGTGCGTTTTTTAAAAGAAGGGATAAAGTGTAATTTAAGTTATACCCTACTTAAGTTTGGCCCACCTCACACATGGTGCATGGAGCAGAAGACTTGTCATGCCAAAACTAAAATTACTCCACCTACACGCTATAACAGGCAATGAAAATTTTACTAAATGTTACTAAAGATGCAAACCCAAATGTTTTGTAAGATCCACTCCTTTCCCATGGTGAAATTCTCTGGTGCACAATTATAATTTACTAAGCTTACTGTTGTTACAAAAAAAAAAAAAGTTGTATTGAAGTACCCAAATGGATTCCAAGAAGAAGAATTTCCTGCATTTAGAAAAGAAGCTGAAGAAGAATCAAATTTTATATGCAGTTTCCTTTTTCCTGACTCTTCCTTTGGGGTGCCTTAGTTGTTTACTTGTAAGAGCAACACCTAACAAACACAGCCTTAAATGTTTCCCCACAATCTCTTGTGTGACACAGGCTTTCTTTAAATAGCTTTTAAAACAGTGCACTAACATAAATGAGACATGCTGACACCTACCCACGTGAGTGTTACATTTCCACTTATTTTTACAAAATTTTTACCAACTCATTTTTATCCTGAACCCATTACAGGTAAATTGTCAATAGTGCTTTATGGCCACAAAATACAAGAAAAAGCATGAAGTGTGCCAGGACAACAGACCAGTGGGTTCATGTAGGTCATACACTCAGGTCTCTTCTGTCCAAATAAGGGAACCTACAACAGGTGTGAGGATGGTCTCAAGACCTACACACAGAGAAAGGACAGAAAGGAAGGTCACAGTACATGGCTGCAGGATACGGCTAAAAACCAGTCAGGCACATTTCTTCCAAGGGCTGCTGCTACAAGTTATATCACCCTTATCCTTCCCACTCGTCTCTCCCAAGACAAAACTAAACTGAAAGCCACAATCCAGCTTTAACATGTAGGATTTCATTTAAAGCAGCATTATTCAATTATCCTGCTGGATAGGGAACAAGTACTCCATTCCCACAAGAGCTGTAAGATTAAGAATGCCAGACCCAGGAACTAACCAGAAGGATGTTAACACAGTCCTGGTGGAAAGGTTATACAGAGATTCTGTGGACATGGAAAGTGATGGGACTACTCCACTTTGAAAGTCTGCTACCACCTTCATCCTGTTTGGATGACAATATTCCTATCTCCTCTGATCTCTGCTAAAAGATATGTACAAGACAGATCTGCCAGGAAAGATACTGGCAAAGCATCTGGCAGGTTCTCTGAAAATTTCTCCCGTCAAACATGCCTCAACTGGAGAAACACACTTTTTCCAAGAGGAAAAGTGTGTAATATGTAGTTCCAGCTACTCTGTCCAAGAGATATGAAAACAGTACCTAAAAGGCCTCCTACCTGTTATCCTAAAAATCTCCTGCCTGCACATGATCAGATCAGGATTAAAACTCTGAAGTTAAATTTTACACTTGGCTAAACTAAGACGTCCGTAACACAGTGAACTACTGGCATAGTTAACTCTAAAACCCTAACATGCAGACAAGAGGTCCAAGGTAAAAAACATCAGTACCAACTCCAGCTTTCCCTCACCTATTTCATGACGGCAGTTGCAGTGAATTCTGGCCACAGACGCTGACTCGGGACTATTCCCGGGGTTGTCGAGGCCTCAGTTGGTTACAGCAAAGCAATCCATGGAGCTGCAGCTGCAGCACTCACTTGTATACATGCAAACTAGGAACAAGCACTAGCTTTGAGAGGGTGTGAAAGAGTCCTGTTCAGTTTGGGTGCTATATCACAAAATAAAAGTCCTTCCTGTCTGAAAGAGAAGCATTTAGACTCTTCTGATTGATGCTGGAGGAATAATTTCTCCTACAGACCCTTGATGAGCCTGGCTGCACTGATAGCCTGACTTGAAGTTTAACACTAAAAGGACTAATGTGAACAATGAATCTTCAGTGAGCTAACCAGGCTTTAATAATCCTTCAAGAGCAGCTAGCAATAACTTGAGCAGCGTAACAGCAAGTTTCCCAAAACCAGGTCATCATTCTGGAAACAGGGGCTTGTGTGTGAGAGAGAGACAATGATCACAGTATTTAATCATCAGCTTCACCATTCCAACTATTCTTGACCATAGGGTCTATTTTAGACAATGCAGGGATCGTGGTCAATGCATTCATACGGTGTAGCAGGCAACAGGAAATCTAATTTTAACACACAGAGTATACAAATTTCTGTAAAACCTAATTCTGCCACAATTTGATATATTCACATAACTTCTTAACTGTATGATATATGAAACACCACCAGATACTAATCTAACCTCTAGTGCTTCGGGAAATATTCTGAAGAAAGAGTCAAAACCAGTACATTTTAATCTCTTATGATATGAACCGCCTGTAGAAACCAGGTGGGAATTAAGAAACACCTACTATTTTACATATTCTGTGTACATGCATATATAGCAATACAGGTAAATAAAATATTAAAATTAGGTTTGAATATAATCATGTATAAATGTGTATAAAAAAAGTACCATAATAGAAACAGTATAAATAACGTCACTCTAAGATTACCTACAGTTTTATTCTACCTTTTTACCATAGTTAACACTTACCATTCAGAAATCTTTGTCAATAATTTTATATTTAAATTGTGTCAAAACATTTTAGCGTTAAAATAGTTAAAAATACAGAGTTAATTTAGTCTTTTGTGTCCCACATGTACAAGTCCACTGAAGCAGGGATAATAATGAACAGAATTGGGCCCTAAAAAGTTCTAATTTGACACTAATCAGTAATAAAAGGCAATGCAAACTTGTGTTAAACTGATTACACCCATATAGCAATATCTGCATAATGGCTTTAGCTGCTTAGCAACAAAAGTACAGGAATACCAGATAAAACGGATTATAAGCTCTGATTAGTCCCAGATGAATGTAACAGTGGCCAGTCAGTTAGGTTAATTTCCACTGTATATCATAAATGACACTCCTCTGAGTTATTATTGCAGAAGACATGTAATTTTTTTATACAATACACATAAGAGAAATAAGACTTGCTTTTACACCAAAGACAGTTTTGGTCACACACTACAGTAGTTCTTCTTAAATTAACTTAGAAAACAGGACTTAAAGAAATCATTAGCATGTGATTCTCTTTCCTTTTGGTGTTTTACATTTTCTTACACAAATGAAACAAGTCACTTTAAAATGGAACTTAATTTTACAGTTTTCTACTGGACTTACAAACCCTTCCTGGAAACACTTCTTCTAGCATCACTCAGAGACTTCTAGGTACAGTGAAAACAGCAGAAAGGAATAATACCTAAATCACAGTACTTACAATCAAGGACAAACCAGGAGTAGGCCACTAGGTAGAATACAACAGTTAAGGGATCAACAAAGTCATGAGAGAGTCACTAGAGCCTGTTCCTAGGTGTCCTTCAGTTTTGCCACTGTCATATGGCTGATCTCTACCTTCCTACACCAGAACACAGGGAAGAAGTGAATGGCTTTTCATGTGAGCCCAGGAGCTATGCTATGGATAGACAGGCTGATTTTAACATTGTATGGAAGAAGATTGTTTTGTATGGGTGGTATATGTCTAACTATTTACCTGTAGTAACTGACTTTCTCTACCCTTTATTTAACTACTTGTTTCCTCTAACAGAAATAGCTATAATGTTGACTAAGGGTCCTTTACAAGTTCTGCAACTCTATAATTCAAAAGGAACATTTTTTTTGCACTAATAATACTCTCTACTATGTCTGTTGAACATAGTGCTATGAAAAGAGAACTATTTTCAAATTTGTCTAATTTCATAAAGTTGAATAAAAAAATCAAATGGTAGATGTTAAAAGCAGTAGCTCCCTAGTCTTCTAATTTTATAACGCATTAGCATAATAAAGCTTTCTCTGTCTTAAATAATCTTAAGACCATTTTATTTCTTAAGTATTTATTAGGATAATTCACTATAAATTATAGGGTGTGGACATACATGTGTATGCATCTCATAGGGTAGAGGTTTAGAAAATTTTAAGTACTATGAAGAAGGTTGACAGGACTGTAGGAGGAATAAAGTGAAGCTAGTTATATTTTCTAGAACTTCCCATTAAAAACCACTTTAATTCTCACACTTCCAAAAGCAAACGCAGTATCATAAATACAAGAATGTCTTCAGAGAAAATAGCTCTAGAAACACTTAAACCCCCCCTAGACAACCACCCGACTGGAGCATTATCAATAAATTCTAATGTTGATACTGTTCCATAGTTGATCCCTGAAGCAGAGTATGAGGTTGGAGCGAAGAGGACCCTGAAGAGGGGAACTGGGCAACGTCAATATTCCTGTCAGGTAAGACACTCCTTACTGACAAATCAAGGGACCAACACACAGAAGAAGAGAAGGAGAAGATAGGAGCAAGAGTGAAAACAGAATGAAAAGAGCAGTGGTCCCAAAAACTCCTGATGTTTTCTCAATAAATGACACAATGAAGTCCCAAATAAATCAAAGATGATGATAAGCAAAGGTCAGTTATTACAAAGATGCTGTACCCTGTACACCAGGCCTTGGGCAAGTTTCACTATGGGAGTGCCAAATACAGAATACAGTATTCATCATTTATATTCCTGCTGGCAGACCATATGCAAAACACAACTCAAACTTCTGAATACACTGATGGATGCAATGACCATATTCTGGCAAAGCAAGAAGGGAAATAGCAAGCTGCCATAGTATAAGAGTGTTGAAAACCACTATCCAACTGTGAGACAATTTTGTAAGATATGTTGCGCTAAAACAGCTAAGCTCCTTCCACATAAAAACACACATCAGTTGAGGTGCTGCCTGTAGATTTTACATTCTTTCTGATGTGTAGGACTGGGTTGTGGAGTTCATACTTCAAACTATTGCAGATAAAACATCTTATATCAACTTTACATATTTTATCTCAACCTTCGGAACAGAACCCATCTCTCTCAACTTCCAGATCAGACTGCAGAGCGATATAAAGCTATTCCTGAAGTACAGTATTTGAATATACAAAATTTTAATGTAGAATGTTGATTTGGACAGGGATCATTTTTTTATAGGCTTAAAGCAAATTGGTTTGGTTAAAGTTTGCTTTTGGATTAAGCAGAAACATAAGAAATGTCAGCCCCAAGAATATTTCTTTAAAATAAGGAAGTTAGATGGGATTGCTAGAAAAGATTTAGATATATAGGGTGAAGAACACATTAGCATATAAGCTGTGCTGGTTTTAGCCATTTTTTGGCACAATTTCTGAATTCCAAAACAATTTAAAATATGATCCCTTACTTGTTGTGATAATAATAGCACAATTTAGTAAATGACACTAATGTTTACATTCCAATGTAAAAAATAAATAATACTGAAGCATAGTTACAGTAAAAAGCATATTAGACAACTTTTGCACAGTGTCTTCAGCTGATTACTGAAGGAAAACACTGCAGTACATAAATTCAAACTTTTACATTTGCATTTTTGTGGAAGGGGAACAAAGCAAGCAATCTCATTACATGAAGACAACCTCTGAGTGCTTTGACAATGAATACTGAGTCAATCTTCCCATTAAGTCAGGGTGTATACAATAAATACGCTCTACTTGAAATGTAAAATTTAATTCCAGCCTGATCACTACAGGGACCAGTTCTGCAAAGTACAGCAGCCATGGCATGGCATAAAATCACAATGTAAGTAACTACACAGTACTGTGAAACACATTTTAAAACCTATTGTACAACAGCCTTTGTCTCGGTAAAGCTATTCTAACCACAGACTACATTCGTTCAAGCAAGTTTTACTACCTGTTTTTCCACTGAACCTGAGCAAACCATTCAGTGACTAATTTACTTGGTACATTTTCATTTGTTGTCATTCATATATAATTTAAAGTTTTCGCAGATGTACTGCTTTTGCTTTTACATATTTTTCGGTGTTTGGTTGTTCTGTTTCTTATAAAGAGTTCTTTATAAAAAGTTCTGTAAATTGTTCATAGGCCACACTCAAAAAAATCCTTCAATTTTTCAACCGTGGGCCTTTAATTTGATTGGGTATCACCAGATGTAGTTTTGATAAGAGACACTAGCCTATGACTTGTAAACTATAAAACACTTCAGTATCAGTTCCTCCAAGTTCAAGAAAATCCACAAACCACAGTTTCTGTCTGTTAAGAGAACTGGGAAGAGAGAAGATGGTGAACAGAATTTCTGAATATCTTTGATGAATGGCTTTGGAGAGCAGGGAGGAAAGGAGAAAGCATGATACAAAGGAGGGGAGAACAGATCAAAAATACAAAAGGAAATCAGCAGAGTAGCAAGAGAATCTTGGGTCATAATTCACTTAATGTAAAATGGACCTTTCCCAGTGTTCTGCCACATGATTCCCATCAGGCTGCTGATGCATTTATTTACACTTCAGGGAGTGCACTTAGTCATAAGGTCCCTCTCTGTTCACCTCACCCCAGTACAATCTCATTATCGCTTCCTTCATCTGAAATAATATGCTTAGTTCTAGTTACAAACTTAAAAATAATACACTAAAACAATTTAAGAGCATGTTCACACATATAATAAAAGACTGAATCCATGAAACATTCTCCACAAAAAGAAATTGTATATACACCTTCCTGGGCCACTGTTTTGTGTCAACTTCAAAGCCTATAAAGTCCTAATGCATTTTCACTATTTTAAGAACTGTATAAACATATTAAATGTTTTCTATTTCTGTATTTGAACCATTATAATCTTGGTTCTACTAGCTGTTTTTCAATGGCTTTCCCACTGCCTTTTTTATCTTTCCTGACAATTTTGCTAGAAGATCTTTTAGTCACAGGTCTTCTGTAATTCCACACACATAAGTATTGCAATCACTTACTTACTATGCCATACATAGTTTTGGTTGCAGTATGTGAATATATAGGTATTTACATGTGCACACACTCATACACACTGTTAGCAACTCTTAATTTTGTTCAATATGGTAATTTAATTTTTCATTTAATCTTTCCATTAAATTGACTCAAATACCCAAATGTAGTGTCTTACTGAAAAAAATAAAACACCAACCACACAAGTTTCAAGAAAGCTGATTGCTTTTCAAGTGTTTCATTTAAAACACACAAATATCTAAACCTATTCCTTATGGGTCAAAAATGTATCCCATTGAAATAAATGGCATTTTTACTTCAGAAAAATCATAAAATGCTTTTGGTTGGAAGAGACCTTAAAGATCACCTAGTTTCAAATTCAGCTCAGCTGAATGACAAGAGAGAAATAAGAAACTAAAGAAGGAAATCAGAAATATTCTGCAAACACAACTGGTTTCAAGCACTTAGACTGACTGGATACAGACTGAGCTACACCATCCAAATGTTCACTTTTATATAAGCAGCAAATTCAAAACATGCTATGAAGAGGAATTCTGTATGAAAAATTATCAGCAAGGAATACACCATTGTGACAGGCTCTCATTGTCAGGTCTCTCTGCCTTCCTTCTCCTTGCTCCTCAAGCATGTGGGTGTCATTACCACTATAGGAACTTGATAAGTATTACATCCATTTTCTTCCTTTTTTAAACATTTTTGTATACTTCAGAGCACAAAAAACCCAAAAAGATGAGTTCTGCCATAACCCCATTTCTAACAAGATTGTTTTACAATTTTTACACTGAATACTGGATGCTAAAAACGTTTGTACTTAATTCAATAAATGATGCGCCCCATTAATGTACCAAAGAAACATGGAAAATGGCACCTCAGTAGTTTTTGTGTATTTTATGCATGTGGCTTTTTTATTTTTTAACTCATTTACTGCCATCTCCTGGTACTTACATGGTAATAGTATTTATGCTATTTAACAGCAGCCAGTACTCCGGTACAATACTACTGAAATGTCAAACACTTAGAAAAAAAGTATTTTCAAAATATTGCTGTACTTTTTATGTTGTTGTCTTTCAGTCTGGAAAGAGTGAATATTGTTCCTTGGGCACAAACTGGTAAAAGGCTCATGTAGCTTACCTTTGTCTGGAAGCAGCAGTAAAGTTGTGTTAAATATGGATGTTTCCGTGCTAATGCAAGAATTCTCTTTTCTGTCATTGTACAGTCCACGTCGTCATCTTGAAGTATGACATCTTTCTTCAAGACTTTCACTGCGTATACTTCATCTTTACCTTTTAGCTCAGCTAACATTACCTAAAAGAAAGAGAAATTCTGTTTACATATGAACAGCAGATGCCATAAATGCACGGTTGAAGATAAGTTTGACTGCACTGGAAATTTAAAGACAGTTACATGCTTTCCTGAATGAAGCTGCAATTTATAAAATAAAAAGTAAAGTACTGTAATTTTAGAAAAATATACCTCTGGTATTCTTTCAATTTGAGAGAGAAGGTATCTATTTTGTTAATTATCTAAACAAGTACGTATTAGTGAAGTCTCAAAAAGTAAACAAGGAAGGGAGTTGATATAGAACAGAAATGTATTTCCCACTTTTTTTATCTCCCACTTTTGTTAGTGAGATTTGAGTCTGATGAACTCAGTATGCAATCCAAAGTAACCATTCCAGCTGCTTTCAAGTTGTTGATTTTTAACTACTACTATTGTTTAAAGTTTGGGCCCTATATTCTCTTTAAGGTCAGTTTTGGCTTGGAGCCAGGGTAATCTTCAGAGAAAGGATTAGAAAACAGGGAGACAAAAGAAGTGCTTCAGCCCTGTTCCAATGCATCTGCAGTTCCCATATATCAAGGAAGGAAGAGTGTACTTCTGAAACAGATTCACATTTCAGTCCTCCTCTTTGATTCCACAGCACACAGCAGTGCGAAAAGAAAATCTATAAGTCCTGTAAATAAAGCAATTCCACCCCTCATCAATTCGCTACTGTGGGAAGGTATCTGGTGAGTTACATCTTTGCTGTTTATGTGGTATTTTGGGCAGCCCTCTAAGCCCTTGTCATATCTGAGTGGAAACGCTTCAGTTCTGCTTCCTCCAGCACTGAACACACCCACTGAGGAAAAACAAGCACACAAACTGTTCTGTGAAATAAGTAAACTTGAACTTGGTATTATCTAGAAAGCGAAGTAACTCCACTGCATTATTGCTGAGCTGACTTTTCCTGCTTGACCAAAAGAAATTTAGTTGAACAGTATGTAACTGTATGTATGTCTTCATTACCAATATTCTGAAATAATGGAACATTGACACTTTGTCTCAAAAGGCTTGACCCTAGTTAAAAAAGTGAGCTAAAGCACAGAAAATGCCATCTCATTAGGTGGCTGATACTTCTGATCTGTTGCGTGAAGCACTTTCTGAATGTCCCTATGAACACTTCCAAAGCAATACAGTCAAAAACCCCCTGCACACCAGATTAAAAAAAAAAGAAAAAAAAAAAAAGAAGAAAAGAAAAGCTACCCACCTTGCCAAAGCTGCCTTTCCCTAATACTTTTATGAAGTTGAACTCTTCAAGGCCTATTCGCTTGCCCTGGGCCTGTTTGACCTCCCCATTTTCACCATTCTCCCCAGGTTTGTTAAGCTGGTTGTCTGTTGACGACGTAGCTGCCGCTCTGTGCTCCTCTCCCCGATTGTCAAATGATAATGCTTTCCTAATGTTATTTTCCAGCTCCTTGATTTCTGTTGAAATGTGAGGAAAAGTTAGTTTTAACCAACCATCAGAAAAACAGCCTGTGTTAGTCTGTATCAGTGTGGAAAGGGACATTCATCATCTCTAAATGCTGTTTAAGAGCATTCTGTGGTTAAGAATACATATTTAGCAAACTGCTTCTCCACCTTACAGTAATCAGCGAAAACCCTGCTCTAACAGGAAGGGTGGCCTTTTAAAATGAACCTAAGAGAACGACATACCCAAAACTTGAAAGATAAGTCAGAATGGTGGCCAAATAGTTGTTTTAGTCACTTTGGGTGTTCCTGTACCACAGAGAAGCACTTTGTTTTCAATATCTCTATCTTCCTGCAGCACTTACTCATCTTCCTGCTTCAGCATTTTAGAGCTGTGTCTTCAGAAGTTCAAAGGGTAGTGGGGCATCCCAGTCCTTGAAGTCAACATGAATGGAGCATCTTATTCAGCTCCAGCTGTTATCAGACGCCTGCCAATTAAGTAGTTGACCATTCCTAGTGCTGCTTCAAGCAGCAATTGTGTAGATCTGTTAAATGGTTCTGAAGGTTTCTCAGTGTTAAATACAGTGAGACCTGGTGACTAACGGACCTTGGGGTCTGTCCCAAGCTTTGCATGTTACTTCTGCCTGATGGCCTTAGAAGCAACTTTACTGGACAGTCAAAAAAGTGAAATTTAAGAGAGAACTTAGACAGATTTTGACATCAAAACATCAGATATTTTAAAAATTAGTATTTAATCAGAACAATTTCTGTGAAACCAAAATGTTGACAAATTTAAATTTGTTCTGGATGCAGAGGTTTATAGCACATAATCACAACGGAGCTTTGGAAGTGTCTTTCTTAAAATAAGGTTGAGAAATTTCTCAACTGTAAACAACTTTCAAAGAATTTGGCACAAAAATATCTGTCTCCCTATGTCTTGGTGCGAAGATTTTTCATTTGTCAGATTACACACATGATAGTACATAAGATACCTCACAGACTTCTGATTTTTAAAAACAACAAATAAATCAGACTCAAAAAGTGCTACTGACATACACACTCTGTCAATCGGCTGTTCAGCTCAATGAAATCAGGTGGTATCAGGGAAGATTAAAATATTTTTGTCCAAATCTATGCATTTAAAAAAAAAAATCACTGAAAAGAAACATGGTTTTATGAAGCCTCTAGAGACCACATGGACACCCTAGCATAGCCTATCCAGATGGAAGTTTTTATTGTCACAAATGTTCATCATGGAATTGCAAGGAGTCAATTTTATCTCAAAAACTTATTAAGAGACAGAGGATTTTCAGATAAATAAAGGTTCTCTCAAGTTCTGCGTTACTATTTAAAATGTCCTCACTCTTACAACAGACTATATAAACTCCTTCCATAAAGGTATTTTGTTGACAAGGACTCATCTAGTAAACTTATCAGTATTTTAAGTTTTGGCAGTTCATAACTCTAAGTGCTTCAATTTCTGGTGGTAACTACTTCATTGATTTGGCTCTACAGAGGTTGGGCCTCATAGTTTTCACCCCTCATAAAGAAGGAAAATGTGTGACAAAATACGTCAGTTAGGAAATAAAAAGATATGTTTGACCTTGATCACATGGAGATGTTGGTGCTGACTTGGACCTATCTTCTTCTGATGATGCACTTCCTGGAACTGGTGGTTGAGTCTCTGCACCTGCAATTAGCTAAGAACAATTAAAAAAAGAGCTGTGAGATCTTCCCATGCCATGAGGAAATTTAATTCAACAACTTTAATTCATAAGTGGAAGTATGAAGCAACATGAAATGTTCTAGCCCTATGGATTCTTATTAACAGAACCTCAACCATACTGTAGATGGTATCACATCAATAATATAAACATAGAAAGAATAGGCAATTGAAAGAAATACAGGTTCTTAAGATGAAATAAATGCAGCAAACACACCCAGTGAGTAGGAAAGTTTTGAATAGCCACCATGACTCTGTATTCAAATCTATCCCATAAACACGTCTAACTATAACAAGTATCAGCAAGCACTGCAAACTAACTCATGACATAACAACATGACAACAACTTTGCCCAGGAGTGTCAGATCAACTGATTTATCCTTGAGTTTCCTATGTTTCTGTAACATTTGAAACAGTGCACATGGGATCCCAGTGTGCAATAGGTAGGAAAACGAACGGAAGTAAATGTCAGTATTTAAAGAAATTATGGTAAAAATTGCCTATTTTTGTAGGAGAGAGCAATGTGTCTGTTGTCACAATCACACAGACGTACAACGCGTGGGCTCATTTGGATCCAAGATACATATCATCAATCTAGTATAACTCCATTGGCTTTGGATGTACTTGGGGTGACCTATGCTTTTTATTTGTAAAACAGCCTGGTTCCTCCTATAATAGTGATGGTAACAGTGGGACTGTCATCTGTCAAACAGCTCCTCTTCATGAGAATCAGCACACTGCTCATCTATCAGCATTTACAGTACTACAGAGTAGATCTGTCTCCCAGTCAATCAATTATCCAATGCCAATCCTGAGCCAAACAGGCATTTATGTTTTTATGAAATAATGTGCCATACACTGTTTCTCTGTCAAATCTCCTTCCCCAAAATTAAAAAGGGGAAATTCTTCCAGATGTTTTACAGACTCCAGGTTTGCAGCCCTGTAGCAGGTCAAAATAAATTTCACATCAGAATTCCAAATAGATGATTTGCACTTATAAAACAAAAGCCAAAGTCTTAGATCTGCACTGACTTAAAAAAAAATTTTGTGCAAGTCAGTTCAGTGGGATTGAACCCCAACTAATAAAGTTACAATACAGTCATACTTATCTCTTTTTTTTTTTAGTGATAATCCAGAGTAAAATTACCTTTTTCCTCCTCTGTCCACTATTAGTGATCTTATCTGGAGTGACTCCAAGATCTGCAAGAACTTTAGCTATGCCTCTAGCATCCACTCCACAGTTCGGTGCCACATTTGTTTCACAGCGTCGATGTACATTCATCTTGCAAACTGTAATGAGATGTAAAGGAAACTAAATACTACCTTGGCATGCATTGGTCTTACCTAAATCAGACTTTACTGGACCTACCAAGAACTTTTTCAAATAAATACAATCTCGGTAGGAAAATACTTAGCTGGATTTGAAGGTACACTTCAATGAAGTTATTAACCTGGTTATCATTCTGGTATGATAACGTAGAACAGTTTTCACCAGTACCCAGAACAGACACAGGAACAAATGAAAACATCTAATGATCATGTAATTCTTAAATAGAATTTGAAGAAAAGTCCTTCAGGGCTTGGATTTTAACCGTCCTCTACCAAGAGCACAACATTAGATCCATATGTATTATTCCTTCTTACTCTACTCTACTGAAGTAGATTAACTTCTAACGCAGGCAATCATAAAACCAACAGTGCTTTAAGTTTTAATGAAAGTTGAGTGTTGCACACCCACTTTCTTTAGATGACAATCCAGTTCATAAGCTCTTTCTCTTAAATCTCCTGAGACTAGCATACTAGTGAAAGGGGAAAAAAGTTACATTGCTTCCAGATTATGGGGCAGGGGCAAGAACACAGTTCCACTGAAACTTGTAGGGCATGGTTTTGTTAGGAGCAGATGACACATTTTATCTGAGACTTCAGTGCCCTCTTGTGGCAAAATTGCAAGTGTAACTAAATGCTAGCTTAACATTCAATTTCTCAAATTACTTCATTACTTTTCAGAGAAAATAAAAAGTATGTATTTATGAAGTTGCATTTCACTATATTTTTCATCAATGATTCTTTCACTGTACAAGCCCTAAAGAAAAAAACACATTTGCCTCTGGGACTACATCCAGGCACGGTATCCAGCAGTAACCACGTGTTTCAGAAAGCCACTGCCTTTCCTCTTTAAATAAGTATCAGCTCACAAGAAGAGCAAAAATTGCTAAACATGGTATTTTCAGTGAATGTATATGCAGTGAGAAAACCCCAGTGGCAAGTAAAACATGCGACCTAGGATCCAGAACAGTGGACACTGAGGAACTGAACTACTTGAAATAAAGCAAGGAGGAAAATTTTGTACAGTCCAACTTTAGGAACATATTTTGCAAGAGGATGCATAGGAGTGACTAGTGAAAAAAAATCCAAACAGAAGAAGAATAAACCTCTGTTACAGACTTCTCATGGTGTTAATAACCACATTGGGCAAGCAGGTAGATCTCTGAAGAAGGGAGTCACTCAGCACTTGTTAAAGAGAGAAAACCAAGCACAGAGAAAATGGCATTTTCAGCTCAGGTGAGTTCTACATTTCACGCAGACAACACTGCATTTTTATCAGCAATAATTTTATTAACATGAAGAAAGCAACATAGCACTATTTTTTCTATGCATCTGCTACACAGTAAATGCATACATATGAGAAATAACATTATTTTTTACAGTTAGGAGCAAAGAACCATTATGGTACTTGAGGTAGAATATGAAAGCAAACTCATATATTCACAGATTAGGTGGAGAGCTACTATAGCTCTGGCTAAAAAAAATGAAGAGAAAAAAACTGGTTTAATTGAAAAATCTTCACTGAACATATCTTCACAATAATTAAGATAGCATTTGTGCAAATTTTCAATAGCAGTAAAGTGAAAGTATTTAAAGCCTAACATTTCATCACTGCTCACTAGATAGAATCACAAGGGAAGGTCTGAACTTCAGAACACTCTCACTGTACATAACTTTACAATGAAAGACATTTCTTCTTCCCCTTGCTGCTCAGCAATTTGTGACATGAAACATTAGGTGTGACCTTCACCTATAGTTATGCCTAAACTTAAATGCAAAGGATATATTTAATAGATAACATGTTTATGCATATATGTGACTCCATGTTTCTGCTGTTGGGAAGTGTACACAACATGATTTTTGTATTTATGAAGATGGACCTATCCATTTGTACAGTGTATCAAAACGAAAATGCTTATAATTCCACTAGGCACTACTTTCTAAGAACCTGACAATCTTCATGACATTACTCCCTTCTACCCAGTAACTGAAGTATTTTATTCACTATTTCTAAAATACTACTTTCCTTTGCAACTGTTTGCACTGTTTTCTCCCCATTTTGGAATATATAGATCAGTTCTAAACAAACAGATACAGAACCAAACATTTTTGACAGCTAAAATGACATGAATGCACCTGCCAGTTGTAACTTCCCATACAGTTATTGTATAGAGTACATAGTCCTTAAGCTGCAGAACATAATGAATCCTTTATTTGCTGGAATAGAGGGGCTAGGCAGACCATCACAAAGGATGATTTAGCTGGATAAGAATATCTCATCATCTGGATATGGGCACACAGGACTGGTTCTACCTAGTCTAGCCAATACATAATAGCAATTTTTGAAGATTATAGTAAAGGGAATAGTAGCTGGAATAATGACGTTTAAAAAGTTCAACAACCTGAAAACACAAAAGGCACATAATGTGTAGGGATGTAAATTCTCAGGCTCCTTATTTTCTGTCAACTTCTAATATCCTATGTGGCAAAAAACCTACATGGCAGTGAGTGCAAAATGTTTTTCTTCACCTCTGTCCTCTGCATCTGTCACTGACTAGTGACCAATTTTCAATCATGATGGCAATCCTTACATCGGTCCACTACTTACTTCCTATTCATTTCTGTACATTTTGGCAAAGACAGAGTAACTTGAAGTCTTTCCAAGTCTAGAAGTCACTCATAAAGAAAAAGAAAAGCTCTGAAGTGGTGCCTTACCTTTACATTGTAAACCTTGTCTCAAAAGACCCCAGAGCAATGAACCACAGTGGTCACAGAAGGTGGGCACTTTGTAATTGTGAATGCTGAACTTGTGAGGCATGTTGACACTGAAACGCTGGGATCCCACTTGCTGAAAAAGGAGAGCACAGCATATTTAATTCTCATTAATTTCTTTGCAATCACTTTATGCCAAGACTGCGTTATGTTTTGAAACCACACAGAATTCAAACAAGATCAAATAGGTCTGTGCTCAGATGACGACCATTGCATTAAATATATTCCAACTCCAAAGTTGTTCTCACTACTTTATTTGGAGAAAAGAGGGGGAAGGGCTGCTGTTGTCCAAGAGATAAAGAGTCTACTTCCTAGTACTTCTGGGAACAACAAATACACAGCTATCAGGAAAGATCTCTTAATGTGGAAAGCAAGGAAGTCACTCCCAATTGTTTTAGGAGCAGGAGCCGAACTACTACAGGACTAAGAAAAAGAAATATATGAGAAACCCTTTACCTTTTCATATCCCACTCTTCTTTCGATTATGATAATGACAACAATAGATTGTTGAGTTCAAGGATTCCAAGGTATGATCACTTACTAATTAAAGGCTGTCATTGATAAGTTTTAATAGTGGCCATTGCGTAGCAGGAGATTTATTTTTATGTTTTTCCTTCCCTTTCCTATTACCGCTGGCTTTTCTCCAATGATCTAGCACCCCTTTTAAACAATGAGAGCATTATATCAGCAAAGTATGCAAGTCCCCACCAGTCTGGAGCCTGGGAATATAAACCTAAGCAACGTTTTCCATCTTCCCATTAGTACTACACAAAACCAGCACTAGTGAAACACAGTCCTTATCACAATCATATGCACATGATCACAGTTCAGATGTAAAATACCGGTTGTGAATCAGATATTAAAGAATGCTTCCAGTAAGGAAAATGGCAGTGAATTGCACAGGAAGAATGAGATCAATTAGTGCCTCACTCAAACTTATATCAAAAGTTGAAAGAATGGATTAAAACTGCTCTGTTGCATACAAGTCTGATTTCATATGAATGTAGGTTTTTAACAAACAGAATTAAGAAATGTACTTCTTCTGTATGGCCAAGGAAGTGTGACCACCCAAAGACTACCTCCTCTAATCCTATGGTGAAAGACAGCAGGCCCTTGATGTTGCACAAAACAGGACAGTGAGTATTCATTTGATTTTCTGTTGAAACACAAACGAAAAACTTCTGTATACGATAAAGCATTCACTGTTTACAGTTGAGCGCTAAAACTATCTAAGAAACTGTAACTACACTTCCCCACCTGCCCCTTATCAACCCAGCCTCCCCAAAGCTGAGGAGTCTAAGGAAGCTGAACACCACAGCAGTCACATTGCTCCCTGGTGTATCACTGCCCACAGAAATTAACACTGATTTCCTAACCTAGCTTAGAAGGGCCACCTTAGCTGAGAGAGAGCTCTAACTCAAATGAAAGGATTCCTTTGTTTTATCCTCTGACACAAAGCTGAATGTGCTGTTGGCAGATCATGGAATCATAGAATTGTTAAGGTTGGAAATGACCTTTAAATCAACAAGTCCAACCTAGTACCATCACTATGTTTAACCATTAAACCATGTCCTCCAATGCAATATCCACAGGTTTTCTAAAGGCTTCCAAGGATAGTGACTCCACCTGGGCAGTCTGTTCCCATGTTTCACAACCCTTTCCATTAAGAAATTGATGTAATTTATCTAATCTAACCTCCCCTGGTACAATTTGAGGCAGTGTTTCCTCTTGTCCCGTCATTTGTTACCTGGGCAAAGAGACTGACACTCCTTTCAGATTGCACATCTATTAACCTCCCTGACAGTACAGTTCTGAGGGCAACTAATTTAATTTTCAGGTGATGTCTTCATTTATTTAAATGCATGATAACATAAAGCAAATATGGCGCTAATTCCATTAATAAAAAAAAAGCTTGCTTGAGATGGGAAATAATTATGCTGGAAAATCTGTTAGCTACGCAGTCTCTTGTGCTATCACTACCATCTTATGCAACATCTACAGGCCTTCCTCAATGCATGGATGGTTTTTGCTCTACATTTTGACAGCCTGGATGCAGCCTTTGTTGAGGTAAAACTTTGCAAGCAAATTCTGGGCAGTCTTTTACACTGATGCAAAATGCACAAGCATAGTGCCTATCCTATCAGTTGTTAATGACTCAGCCACATCAGATCCAGCTAAGGATCCCAGCTTGCTTCTTTCAAATTAAAACAAGAAAACTTACATTGACTCAGAAATGGAGCATGTTAAAAATGAAAAGGAGTGGAAAGAGTTCTCTGAGACTTCAAGCATATAGATGTTATAGAAAGTATACTAATTAGAAATAAATTGCTGTATGGTAAATCCCACGTATATGAAACTGTGATAACAATCTGGCATTTCAAAGTACATGCTAAACCACAAAATGACCAGAAGGGCACAAAAAAGAGCGTAACATTTATTGATTAAACAGAGAAGATGACACTACTTTGAAGAGATGAAAGACAGAGTTTTATCTAGAAAAATTATTTTATAAACATTTACCTCATCGTGAGTTTCCTGTTTTTTTAAGCCAGCACACTTTGTTATTATAAGTTCATGGCATCTCTTGTGGACTACACAAGTGCAAACTAGAAAGAAAAAAAACAGGTAAAAGAACGAGATTTCATGAAGATTAATTTGAAAGCAAAAGACTGATCTAAGAAGACTAGAAACACTGGGACTTGAAAGTGACTGATGGTGAGTCCTACGAAATTAATGGGTTTACAAAGGCAGAAGATAATGGACTTTCAAGAGACCAAAAAATTCTAAGATAACTGAAGCATACCTGCCACAATCTCAGTCTATAAAACTATAAATTACCTTCTGAAATATTATCCACAATTTTTCTCTATTTTTATATATGCTATTTATTTATCTGATAAAGTCCACGATCTCCACTTTATATGAGACACAATGGCAGAATTCCTGTACAAAGAGCTTCCAGAGGAAAACAGACATAAAGATAACTCATTGTAAAAGTCAAAAGAACAGAAAAAAAAGTCAAACATTCTTTCTGTAACATATTACCGTAAGTTGATAACAGTAAAAGGTTTCAGGAGGCAAAGTGCCTTGTCAATATATATATGATTACTTAATCAATGAATAACATTTGCAGATTTCACAGATAAGATTAACAATTACAAGGTCTATCGTACTGTAGAATTCAAGGTCATTAACTAAAGTAAAAGATCTCATTGCAAAGGAATGTATTTCACTTTCTCCAGTTGTGGTCATTGTTGTAAGAAAAAAAAAATAAATCAGAAGTCAAGGTATCACCGCTGTGTGTTAATACAGTAATTCTTATTCTACCATGTAAAACTATTAAAAAAATTATTGCACTTATTTAGTTACAATGAGATTCCACCAACCCTTTTGTAACTGAAAAATCATCACTAACTTGATTGTTTCTACTTGTTAGATGAGAAAGAATTGTAAAATATCATCCCCAGAGGTGATTGCATAAAAAAGTAAGACTACAAGAAATTGAGTTGAAAAATTGAGTTGAAAATTAAGCACTTCTGCAGGCTTTGCTATAACCTTTTCTAATGATGACCTCTATAATTATCTCATCTATTTAATTACAGTCTTTGAAATTACCTGGAATTTTTAAACAAAGGATCTTAAGCAGAATAAAGAACCCACAATTTTAAAACACAAGACTTGAAAAATGAAGAGGCCAACATCTGCAGATATGTTCCCTTAGATGAATATGCGCTAAGAGATATCTAGGATCTGATGTTCAGTGTTGTTAGCTGAGCCCCTACTTCCTTTATGATGCCCAACACTAATGGTTTCGAAAAATTTTACTGTGACTTGGTGCAAACATTGTGTATTTGTCAAGACAAACTTATCCTGATCATCATGTGTTAAATTCTTGGCACTGTAAATATATAATACCTGATAAAAATATCTTAGTACTTATATATTGCAACATAATAAATATATTGAAAGTCTCCCCCTGTCGATTTTCTCTTACCTTGACACTGGTATCCCTGTTTTCCTATTACACCCCTGAAAAATAAAACAGTGCTTTAGAAAATGAAGAGGAAATACTTTTTAAAATGCATACATCCTTTTTCTCTCTTCACTGGAAGGGCACAAGCTTAAAGAATAGCTTCTCATAACTAATCATCTGATATCTGCATGCCTAGACTGATATCAGTTCAAAGTAGGAATGACATTTCAGCAGCTAAGAGATAACAGGCAGGATGACAGGCCATGAACGAAGTCAGAAGTAAAGACACATTTACTGTAGTGAGACAGACAAAAAAGGCAAGGGTACGTGGAATGAGGATAAAATGGTAAATCATCATCAAGCAGGTCTGTAAATAGACAGAAGATTGCATTTGTCAATATTATTGCTTGAAATCACCTTAGCTGTCAAAACCCCTAACCTCCAGACACCTTTTAGATGAATGTAGTTAAGTTCATGCACAATTCACATCGTTTTACATTAAGAAAGACTGATTCATTACACACTTTTAAGAAATACTATTTATAGATCACATCAAACCTCAGGTATAAATCAGTATCTCTAGATCACTTTAGAAAACACCAAGATTTTCTGGAAAATAACTGAAAACAATGTCTCCGCCACTTTTCCCTATCTGAAAATTGTGCGTACTCAAAACTAATGTAAATAATTTCTAAAAGGGAGTTCTTGATGTAAATTGTAATAATAAAGACACTGTACACTGAGCACCCAAATCCCTGGATCATTAGAAGCCTAATGTTGCCATATTCCATTAACTTCAGTAGGATGTACAGGAGCTTGACATTCCCTAGGAGGAAAATGATGTTACTTAAGCATCTAATTAAGAATTCTGTTATCTTGACAAAATGTAAAGATCTAATATTAGGTCTAAATCTACACCTAGGCATCAACATAATACTAGACTGCCTGCCTACCTAGAATTTTTAGTGTGCAATAGATAGGGAAATATGGAACTTTGTGGCTCAGAGGAGAAAGAACACAAATACAATAAATTCTAACATTTGTGATGGAAGTTTAACAGTCTTCTTCTATTATCACCTGGAAAACTGATAGCCTAATGTCACAACGAAATGGAAAAGAACTACTACCCTCTGCCATTTTTACTTCAGCAAAACAGGAAGGTATGTCAACTCCCCAATTCAAAGTCGCACAGAAAGCAAAGTCGCTCCATACCATATAAAATCTCTGCAGTGCGAACAGTATGTTGGTTGTCTAAGATAGGTGGCCATAAACTTGTGCCCATTAACCTGATGTACTCTGCGTCGCACCGCGCCCTGGCGCTTTCTGGGGCGCATACGTTCCCGGAACACACGTTCTTCATTGTCTTTGGGCGCTGAAACAGAGATAAAAACAGTAAGCGCTGGCTGCATCACACACAAGTATGGGGGAGCTCAAATGCAATGCATAACTAGACATTCTCCAAAAATAAAAATAATCCTCTCTAACTAGCAGTGCAAGCTAACTTTGTTAAGTAGTGGGTGGGGTGTTTTTGGTTTTTTTGTTTTATTTTTAGCAACAATTACTAAAGGGCAAAGGTTTCCATTGCTTAGTAGGTGGACCTCTATTTCTTCTAAACCTTTATCTGTAAATTCATGCCAAGCTGGGAGTAAATCTATACTTTATCATTATTAAGCACACTGACAACCTCTTAAATAGTAATTACACAGTTAGGTTCTTCAAACAGCTCAGACTTTCATCTCATTTGATCTGCGGGGAAAAAAAAGATCGCAACATTACCTGGTCTCTGTACACTCAGAAAGTGCTGACACAAGTGCAAGAAACCTGAGTACAAATACATACTATCAAGCAGAACAAAAAATTCCATCCAGAACTGACTACCTAGTAGAATTCCTGATTAAGATCTGAACTTCAGGCTCTAATAATCCACTTTGATACTAATACATGTCAAATGTTCCAGGGAAGGAAGTTGTTCCTCTCAATCAAGCCCTGTTCTAATTGTACATGAGATCTAATGGTAGAGGAAGTGCAAAACAAAGTTGATATATCTCAGAATGAAAACACTTGGAAAAAATTCTTCAGAATGCCTTGGGCCTTTTTCCCTAAAGTTTTAGTTTGAAAAGGATGGCTAAGACTGCCACAGTATTCTGTATGCATTAAGCATAAGCTGAGGATGAATTAGCAATGAAGAATACTACACAGTTGTTAATTAAAGACAGATTTTACAAACATTCCCTGAGCCACTCATGTCTTGGCAAACTAGCACATCAGATTTGGAGGGGACCATATTCAGTCATCCATTGCCAAGTGAATCTATGCACTCAATACTGCAGTGCATATAACTCTTTGATCTGTAGTTAACACTTGTCATTCTTTGAATTTCAGCTACTGTGAATCACCACAATGACCTAAAAATACCAACTTTGGTCTGTTGTAAGCTTTTCTGTGCACAACTGAGCTGTCCAAGCAACAGAACAGTACTTAATAACAGCACATAGAAAATTCAGAGAACAACTCAACCTACAAAGATTTCAAATTTTTTTAAAAACATTGAAATAAATCCTATTTCTGAGGCTTGTAAAATTAAAAGGTATTGATTTAGGAATTTCTAGAAATTATCTTAAATGAAGCCAATTAAAGATGGACATCCTGGGAAAATACAGAGCACAGATGAACAAATCAAGATCAATGTCTTTCACTGCAGAGCAAGGGTTAAACTCCGTGACACCAGCAAATTCATTTATACACTAAAGAGCCAAAGCTTCATACATGTCTTAGAAAAACTTCATACTCAGAGTGGGGTTTCACCCTAAGATTTCCCATCTGTGGGATGGCCAGAATGGCATTACTTTTCTACTCTAAAGAGAGTAAATACTTATTTACTGAGCTCTCAGTAAATAAACCCTGACTCATACACAAAGCTACCCCTTTTATTTATGCTGAAGAACAAACAAAAAGCAACAGTACTAGGTCACCTGTAGATAGTTAGCAATGATACTTATTTTTATATTGTCAGTTAGGTTTATTTTTAAACATTAAGCAAAACTCTGATGTTTAATCTTTCTCTTGAGGAGCTGTGATATTTATTGTCTTCCTCAAAGAACATGTAACAAGTAGCTGGAAATCCTACCAAAGACTCATATATGAACAATTTGTTGACATGACAAATCTTTTAAAAGCTATTGTTACAGGAAATAATTCTACATTAACACCGAACTGTTCTTTTGGTTATCATTCAGACTGCAGAATTTGCTAAAGTATGCACAGCCAGGATGTGAGAAAGTTAAAATCCAACTCTTCTGGAAAGGGTTCCCAAAAAGTTATCTGCTCATATGAAATGAACAAGATGTTCTGACAGTGCACAATTCACTTTGATATGATAATCAGTCTACAATACCATTTTTCTCCTTTTTTGATCTTAATTGCAATTCTTCACAGATAAAGCACCTGTAATCTCACAGAGCATGTAAAATCCTGATCTTGTTTTGGCTATACAAACACAGTATCATGACACTGGAGTATTTGGTTTGTTTTGTTTCTACCAACAAAGTCCTAAAACTGATTTTACTGCATTACTTTCAGTTCTATATTTAATACCTTAATGACATTCCATTTGCACTTCTAATACTTACAGTTTGAATAAAACAACAAAAAAGTGACTCTCAGAAACGCACGGACTTGAAAACAGATATAAGCAATACATCTGAAATTATGATATAAGCAATACATCTGAAATTATCTGAAATAATTATTTATATTATTATTATAAAATGATATTATTATTAAGGCAGGCCTTGATTATCAATATCACTCCCACACAAAAAGTATCTTTCTGTACTTCAAGAATGCTTTAACAGCTCAGGGAAACAGTTTTCTCGGTCTTGGATAATGTTGGAGGTCTATTAGCCAGTTTCCCCAAAGGGAATAGCAGGCTGACTGCTTTCATCACTAAAGACTAGCACTTGGCCAAATCCCGTGCCCCGTGTTCTGCTTCAGAGCCGAATTGCACAGCTGAACTGCATGTTCAAGAGCAGTGACTCTGCCTCCACCTCACCTCTCACTATAGCCTGTGCAGATTCCCCAGCTCATCAGCTGGCAGTAGTACTCATTTAGAAGGCTTGGAGTAGTACAGAATGATAGAGTCATGGAATTGTTACAATTGGAAAAGATCTCAAAGATCGCTGAGTCCAACCATTAACTCAGCACTGCCAAGTCCACCACTAAACCATGGCCCTGAGTGCCCTACCTACATGTCTCTTAAATATCTGTAGGGACGGTGACTCCACCACTTCCCTAAGTAGCCTATTCTAATGCTTGACTACCATTTTGTGAAGAAATTTTTCCAACCTAAACCTTCCCCAACACAATTTGATTGTGATTTCCTCTTGTTCTGTCATTTGTTATTTGGGAGAAGAGATCAACCCCCATACCACTACAACCTCCTTTCAGGTACTTGTAGGGAGCAGTAAGGTCTCCTCTCAGGCTTCTTTTCTCCAGGCTAAACAAGCAACTGACATTATAGTGCACGACTGATCATGGGACGAACGGACATCAGCCCTTCATCACAGAAGAGCAAGTCACAAGAGAATTTAACTCAGCATGAGTTTTACATTCAGTTAGCAGTAAGTTCAGCAGGCTTGTTCATTGCTACCCAAGAAGAACACATAAACAATGCTTTTCCAGAGTCCTCAAGTAAAACATTGCCATGTCTTGCACAATTTTAGACTGGGTACTAGGAAAAATTCTTTACTGAAAGCATCGTTAGCTATTGGAACAGGCTGCCCAGGAAGTGGTTGAGTTCCCACCCCCAAAAGTGTTCAAAAAACATTTGCATATGGCACTTAAGGACATGGTTTAGTGCTGAACATGGAGGTGCTGGGTTAACAGTTGGACTTGATGATCTCAAAGGTCTTTTCCAACCTCAACAATTCTATGATTCACACTGCTGTTGTGGGCCACAGGCATAAAACCAGGCAGTAACTATCCCAGGTGACTCAGAAGCATATGATCACATCTGTGCTGGCTCATATCCAGGGTTGTGAACCACTTATTTCTAGCAGAACTAACCATAGTCTATATTTAAATTAAAATCCATTTATTCTATACTGAACAGCCACACCAGACATGTTCATTTAACTTTCTGGAGACATCTACTTAGAAAGGGAGCTACACTGCTCTCCCCAAACTTTTCTCATTGTTTACAAGCAAGAAAGTAAAGATTAGTAAATGCTACCAGAAAGTAGGTAGTACTTGGGAAAATCCCCAACACCTGTGTGATACTGCCAACTAGTGTTTTCAAGACATACTTTAGAAAATATTAGCACCCCAAACAAGACTGGCCTCTTAAATATATTTTAAAAAGTCTTACAGTAGTATTTAACAGATTCTAGAAAATACCATTAGGATACTGCACACTGCGCAGGGCATTTCTATTCTTAGCAGAGGAGTTAAAATTAAGTGGATTTGTCACAGTCACTCTATAAGCCAATTTCAATACACACAATTTCTTCTCACGGTATTTTTACTAAATAGTCACAGAGGGTTATTGTCTCCTCAGTAAAGGCTGTTTCTTTATGTAACATACATTCTGTTCCCTGTTTTGATTTTAAGTCCTTCTGTCCTCTGTATTATTCAGTTTATCCTTTTTAAATGCATTTCTTTAATTTTAATTTTCAGTAGATGGAGTAAGAAATGATGATAATTTCCAAGTGTTCATGGAGAATGCTGTCAATGCAGCACATTGAGTTTAGGCTTTATATGATGGTACTTGAGAACTGGAAAATTTAGAACTAATTTTGTCTCAAAACCATACCAAGTAATGCCACTACTTCTTTTCATTGCAGCCAAGAGTAACTCTTAGTTATGTGAAAAACAACAGTATTTAATTGCTTTTATGTATTCGTATGTACATGCAAACATAATGCCTGTAATTTCAAAGACTCGAAACACTTGCAGGCCTAACTCCAGGCTCTAAGGAAAGTGTTATAAAAGTCAGAAATGTCTGGTAGGAAAAATTGCAGAAAAATTCACAAATACTTGCAAAATGGACACATAAATGAACTGTTTGGAACTATATCTAATGCTGTTCATCCTGCAGTATCCATTCAGCATGAATTGTAAGTCACAACTTAGAAGTTATGACTTAAAAGACAGGAAAGGGACACATAATGCTCAGCAACGCTCAAAGGAGGCAAGATGGGAAGAAAAAGACCAATACACCAAGTACCAAAGGCTCAAACATGTCAGCTCTTGTTTCATACTAATATGGTTTCAGCACAGATGAGAAGGGCTCAATGTGGAGTACTAACTGGAACAGACAGAATTATCCTGTATATAGCCATTTTCATGTCTGATCTTTTACGTTGTGAGTACTTACAGAATTCTGACAAGCAAAAAAAGATGCAAAAAATATGGCAGAAAAAGAGCAAGAGAGTTTATAGACGTAGAAGGGGTTTTAAACGTTTCTTATTGCCGAGGATGCTGACTTCTAAAAAGGAACATGCTGAGCCCTTCCCTTAATCTGGAGGTGATTGGTATCAAACTGCCACAGTGTTTGGAGAAGGGGAAAAAAAAAAAAAAAGCTTTAGTAAAATGGCTCCTACCCCATCAAACCCAAAGTATAGGCCATGTGTGACAGTTTAACACTTGCAGCAACTGGTGGAACTGCCAGGTAACCCCATGCAACAGGACACTAACGCCTCCACGGCACTTCTGGCACAAGGGGCTTTTCACCTCAGGCATCTCTTGGGTGTCCTCACATTGCTGTCTTCCATAACTTAGAAGCAGCATCTAGAAAAACCAGCTGCTTTAACATCAATCCTTAATAATTACAACTGAGCCTTACTGAACAACAAATGCAATGGAACAATGATTGTAATGGGTGATGTTGTATTGCTGAAGATTAAAATGGTGAGCTTTTGTATCATATTTAAACCAGACCACTTCAACCAGTATGTACGTATTGAAACAGAGTTTTTGTTTTAGAAATCTATAATTTCTAAATGGAAGAAGGATATTGATTGAGGCAGGAAAGTTAATTTGCCTAAAAACATGTTGGAAAGTGAGACGGGGCAGGAATAATGTCTCAGGATTCAGGATGGAGTGTAACCAGATCATTATGCACCAAAATTAAGTCTCAAAGGATTACTCCCAACCTCTACTTTGGGCTGCTAGTAGAAGCATATATTCTGTCCTCAAGATTTCTCCAGGCAGAAATCATTACAGGATTTTGCCTTTAAGACTTTAATCTACTTTAAAAGAAAAAAAAAAAAAAGGGCAAAAAAAAAAAAGCTAAACATCCCCATATATTTACATTTCTATCTCATTTCTTTTAAAAAAGCCTCATTTCTTTTAAAAAAGCAATAAACTACTTTCATACCTTTGAGATAAAAATAGTAAGGTAAATGCTACAATACAATTTCATAAAGCTGTTACTTATGAACACAGAAGTCAAGTGGATAGTTTACCACAGTCACAGGAAGAGCATGCAATTTTTCTATGCCTTTTTCTGGAAGTATTACGTTTCCAGACTATTTCTTAAACAAGGAATAAACATACAGGTTTTGCTTATTATATCTCAAATCTGCTTTCTTTAGGAAAGCTGACAGGAAATTTCTTGTTTAAGAGGAGAAGAATCAGATCCTTAGATAACACTATATTGTTAAAGAAAACAAAGACGATGAAAGAAATTTAAAAATGCTCACAGAACGAGTAAGTTTTAGAAGAGATACGTGTCTAGACATGTCTGTAACATGAGCTATTTACTGAATGCATTGAAGAATAAATTTTAAAATATATCAAGCCCAAATACAGTGGGTGGCTTTGTAGCATGGGCTCAGGCTCAAATTTATTTGCCTTCAAACACATGCTTATCTTTAAATGCTTTAATTCTTCTCTAAAAAAGAGATTCTGCCTATATATATTTAAAAATTTCCCCTCACATGCACACAGATAAAATAGATTTGGGTTGTGACAGGCACATATTTTTCTTGAAAGGCTTCTTTTGCTTTCCTTTTTCTTAAAAAAGAGCTCAAACCAAAACATCAATAACACTATCAAATGAATGCATGATTCACACTTTCTCTACATGCTTAATTATTATCACAAACACATTCACAATCTGCCTCAAGGCTGAAGGGACAACAGTAACTCCCCACATCCTTCCAAACGGAAATTCTTTCACATTCAATAAGCTTAATAAAGGAGGATATAATGTCCAGAAGTCCCAAAGTGTCCCTTAGGTATTGAAGGCCCAATTGCAACTTCAGCACACTGAGAAGTGCTATTTAGTTTTCAGAAATGTCCCAATCTTGCTAGCTGGCAATAATTTGGACCAAGTATTCAAAACCAGAAGCACAGAGCCTGGTATGCGAAGCAACCAGGGGAAGCACCACTGCTGCCCCAGCTGCCACCCATCCACTTGGCTACAGCAGAGGCTGTGCAGAGGGAGGATTAGTTCCCATACCTGCTCAGACAAAATTTTCTTTTAAATGACTTTGTGAATTTCCTGAAGAAATGCTTCAAGATTAGCCCTCACAAGTTTCTACTCTCAATCTCCACAATGCCCACAGAATTAGTGACAACTTACCCAAGCTTAAGCTATTCACAGAAATTACACATGGTCATCTTCAGATCAGCATACAGCATGTTTTAACAAATCTAGTACTTCATGAACAGAATTCTGTTTCATAGGAACTGCACAACTGGTAGGGGATGGATATAAATATGGGGTCTATTTTTTAGACTCCTGGCAGCTTACACAGATGCCAGAGGTACTGACCTCATTCTGAAGGGTGCATATAGCAATTCCTACAATTAAACAGCTGTCAGATCCACAAAGTAAGCAAATCAGACACACATTCCACCTACACCCTCTCAATTACTTTATTGGTGGTATTTAACATTAAAGATTTTAAGAAGTATGGTATTCCTAAAATAAAGAATTTGTAACTACAGTTTTCACATTACATTACATTTGACAGAAGTTACATTGCTAGAAATACCACAGGGAAGGTTTTGCTATATGAAGGATTTTCTCAAAAGCCAATTTCACATCTCAAGGTTTTTAAAATAAAATTTCAACTTCCAAAACTTTTTCCACAAGACAGACTTTAGAGCTGCTTCAGCTGGAAAAGAGATGTCACAGAAAACAGGACCAAAAAAAAAAATCAACACTATCTAGGGTTATTTCAGTCTTTCAGTGTTATCTTTCAGGAGGAACAAACAGCCTCACTCTAAACACAATGCCCTTATGTCAATAAATCTGCAATTGAAATTAGAGAAGTGGAAATGCATTCTACATATGGTAAATACTAAAGCTATTATTCAGGAGAAAAAGATTACTCCACAGAATATAATAGATCTCTTCTTGTCCTAACTAGTAATGTAAAGTAATAATTTATAAAATGAAGAGAAGTTTTTGTGCCATAACTTGACTTGATAAACTTAAAGGCAGAAAATTAATTTAGTTTGTGTCAATAATACTCAGTTCATGTTGTTACAGTGTTAGGAATGAACAGTTTTAATAGCCTGTTGTTAGCACTGTTAGTGTTAAGTCCTGACAGGTTAACAAGGTGAAATATCTCAATATATTAAGTCAACTACTTACTAAAGCTAAAAAAGTACACAATCTTTTGAATGAAGAAGCTACATATATTATATACAATAAATACATATATATATATATAAATACGTTAGATTATTATTATAAGATTATTGTCACTATGATTAGACCAAAAGCTCTCCTTGGGACTTGATCTCCCTAGTGTTACTGCTGCAAGTCTACAAACACGTCCTGCAATTTGATTGCAGAGTGCTCCTTGGAGCACACCCAGCCACTTGTGATGGTAGCGGTGGTGGTTGACATTTTAGTAACACACGCTCATACTGATTGTCCTTTGGCTGTTTTCAAGGAAAGAAGGAAAATAAGTCAAATCATCACAGTCAGGGCTGCCGTGGAAGATGAACTTCCACAGTGGTGTACACACGCATGCTTGTTTTAACAGAGCTCCCGGCTATGGAAGTATCTGCAAGGTCAAATGACCTCTCTGCAGGGTCAACACCTGAGGTGCTGGCCTTTGTCAGTTCCCTGGAAAGGAAACGGTGTTGTGATGCTAAGAAGGAAAACAAGCATTGTAAAAATTTCAGGACAAAGCCCTTTTCCCAGAGGTAACTATTAAACCAGACAGATCCCAAATGACACTATTTTAAGCATGTGTTTGTGATAGATCAGGGAAGTTCAGCAGTCTTTTTCTAATCGCTGCAAAAGGTACATAGAGCATGGTGAAACAGAACCTTGTATGAGAGGGGTTTCTGGTCTTTCAGAAGTTGTTTATTAAATATTTCTTGAACACCAGCTTTGTTCCTCTCCCATAAAATAACAGAAGCCTGAGTGGGATGCACCTAGGAGATTTCAAAGACTCCCTCCTACAATGAGGAAGGGTCTCATGTACTTCAGGCATCCTCAGTCTCCATTTTTTCTGAGGGCTCTTGAAAATCTACAGTGAGGGAAATTCCACAACACTCGTGTCTCTTGTTTCACTACTCTGGCAGGCAGGCTGAAAAAATGTAAGTTTTTGCCAGCACAGCAACTACTGAAGTTTCTGCAGGAAGGCAACCCTTACCCTGTGTATACCACGCAAAAGACCAGGGGCTGGGGTTGGCAAGAGTCACAGCAAGATGTCACAGAAAAGATGACTGCAGAAGTTTTGTATAATTCTCAGGCCACAGCAGGACAGAAACTGCCTTGAACTAAACAGGTCACTGTGGATATCCAGCCACATGCTAGCTGCAGAAAAGCTGTGATATCTGAAGGTAAAGAAGTGAATGAAAATTACTTCCTGCCTTAAGCTACTAAATCTCACAGTTGTCTTGATTCCACTTCCGGATCCTCTCGTGATAGCAGCACCTTGTTTCCATCCAAGCTTAGAAATGCATGTAACAAAGCTCACTTGCACTTAAAATTTCCATACTAAAATCTTGTAATTCCATATAACCACATTAAAGATCTATGGAGCATAACCTACACGGGTAATAGAAGTGGGCTTTCAAAACATTGTTTTATAATGGTTATAGCCCTCACCAAGCTCAAGCTTGTGATACACATTACACAGACTCAGGTTTCAGAGTACTTCACAGTGGCAACGAAATCTTACCTATAACTGGAAAAGGCATAATTGCAGACATGAGCACTACACAAACTTCACCAAGTTTACTTTGGAGAAGTGATTCTTTTTGCTTTTAAACATTTTTCTTCATTTGTTTCTCAATAAAATACTAACTACTTGCTTGTATCCTCCACAGGGCAGAGGTAGGCCACAGCAGAACTGAGATTCAGAGAACCTCACACAGCGCCCAAGTAATAACTGAGGAAGGCAGACAAGACTGCATAGCAGCTCCTTTACCCAAAGCAGGAAGAATCCTTCCAATTAGTCTGACTGATTTTGGTATAAAGCAAAAAGCACAGAATCCTCAATACTTTGCTCATAAGATGCTCACAAAGGTCAGAGGGAATTCCAAGGGCAGGGAGAATGACGAGTATTTTATTTACAGACTTTTTTTCTCATACTTTCAGGTAATGACAATAATATTCTTCAACAAATTAAAATAAAAGTTTTAAAATCTGGGATTTATTTCCCCCCCCCAACACTATTAAAGTAGTAAGACACAAAATATCTGCACTTTTGTGTAGATAAACCCACTGATGAGACTGTAATGGTTCTGATAAACAGATCAGGATTCGACCCAAGCAGTAGGACATAATACTAGAAATAACAAACAAGACAATCTTCTTCATAGCCACCCTTTGCCAAATAGATTCAGAGTGCCTTATAACTGTTTTCTCATTGTAACTACAGTAGCTTTGTCTGCTTAGGCAAATAATTAACAATATTATTAAAAACTCAAAATACTAAGTGTTGGGAAGGAAATATTTCAATAGCAAAACAAGAAACTCTTATTATTTCAAAATAACATAAAAGGTTTTGTTTTCTTAAGTAAGCTGATACTTAGGGCTGTCCAGAGAAACAGTACCTAAGCATCATTAAATTATTTCGTCTTCTTATGACATAATGTTTGGTAATTTGAGTTAGAGAATGTGCCAATAGTATCTTGGTTGCCACTGCTATCTGAACTTCTCCATGTCAGCTCTTCATTTAGTCAGGAAACCAAATCTAGAAAACTTTGGGCCATTCTGCAGGAATGGCTGGGCATCAGTGTGTCATTGAAATGTGCCCTGAGACAGCCCCACCATGGCAACCTGAGGCGCTGGGTCTGTACTAAAGAAACCCCGAGAGCCACCTCATGGATGGCACCCAGGCAGCTTGACAGAAAGATCAAACTTTCGAATACAATCTCATGCAGTTTTAACTGTGTTTCTCCTTTTCTTCTGCCACTTTTATAAAGTAGTTCTGCAAGCTAAAAACTCTTGATATACCTTGATACTTGATAAACTCTTGATATACTCTTGATATGCTCTGCAAAGGAGCCTGCATGGCATCAAACAGATAAAAGGGTCCTCATTTGAACCGTACAGATTTTTTTTTTTCCTTTTTGGATAGAGGGTGTAGCAATCCAAAGGTGATCAACCTTTAGATTTCATTTCTCACAACTCTACTCTTGAACTGAATAAAGTGAAAGACATTAGTGTTATGCATCACCTTAGAAAGGACTGTTCTCCAATGCAGCTGTCACCAATAAATAACATCTGCCACAATTTTTCCATTTTTGTTCCAATATACAACTCAAAACATACTTTCATCAGTGTTCCAACACGTCACTGCTCTTCCTACTTTGTCACTTTTTACTAAGGACTATATTATGACAATCCTGTCATCCTCTACCAACTGCTTCATCTTGCCCATTTCATAAGTGGGCAGCTCTTGCAATCGTTTGTAAGAGACAAAAATCATCAACAAAAGAACTCATTCCCTCCTTCCACTTGTCTTTCTTGCAAATGTGGAGGAATTTTCCCTATTCTGATATCCCCCCCCACGCACACAACAAAAGCTTAATTAAGAACATCTCTGACTCACAAGCAGTGCTATTAAAGCAGTTCTCACATCTATATATTGTGACATTAAATATATTACTACAAATTTCCACTCAGAGAACAGTAATAGATGTATTATGTAAATCCCAAAGTTCTTAATATGATTTATTATCATCACACTACTTTCAGAACCTTAGTTTATCAAAGCATTTCTGGATACAACTATATGAGAGAGCATATTCACTCTGCCATGGATTTCAATGGAAATCTTCCAACATTCAAAGAACTATTTACCTACCTTGCTAGATGTTAATTCTACACATCTAATGAACAGTAAAAATGGAAACACACTAAACAGCATGTTCTTTCTCTTTACCAGGCTTATGGGCACAGCATCAGGAGGTAATGGCAGATGATGAGTTTACATGTTGTCAGTAGAACCTGAATGTGTTATATAGGTTTTTACTGAGGAGGTGATTGACACATCTTCACAACAGATGTTGCTTTAGATGTTCTATTGTTTTCTTAAGATACGTGATAGTTAAAATTAATTTAAACTATGTTTATGTAGAGGAACAGGTACAGAAACTCTGCTTTTACTGGTTTTTCTCTTTCCACAAATCACTTTTGCTACTTCTTAAAATGGAAAGCAGTTCAGTATTAACAAACGCCCACAGTCACTGAAGGCTGACTTTCAAAATATATGTGAAGACTCTATATAGGAATTAATCAATGTGTGTGGGACAAAACCTGTTTCTAATATTTCTTTAAATGGTAAGTCTTTCAAGAAAAATATTTTTTAAACTCTGGGCTGTGCATCTGTATATTGTATCTGAAAGAAAAATAGAAGTAAGAAAAAAACACGGATTTTTTTTCTTTTCTTTTCTTCTTCAGAACAAAGATCAAATAAAATGCTACTGCTCTTATTATTCCAATGCTCTACCTGTTTTGCATTCAGCACTGACCCTGTCTTCACACTAGCGGTACTGCCTTTGGAATATTCTGCAATGTCAGGTAAGTTTTCCTGACACTGACAGCACAAAACTCAACTGGAAACCTGTGCACAGCACAAGGGGGATGTGGTCCAAGCAAAATCTGTGGAAAGCCAAGAGAATGACAAAGAGACTGCCTGTAGCACAAAGGATGACTGTTTGTACAACTTAATGCTCTAAATGCATAGTCACATGAGGATAAGTTCTATCTTTGGTTACAGCCCCTCAGTTATGCCAGAGAACAGAGACACATATATAAAATCCAGCAGAATTTGGCTCACTTTACTTACAGTAGAGATAAAAAAAGAAACCTTGATTGCCTATGCCCAAACTGTAAGGATACAAAATGTTCTAGCAATTGTAAAAAAATTAACCTCTAAAAGTTCATTCCATTTATTGTTTTGTTTATTACTAAGTCAAGAGATAGCAGACACTTTAAGAAAATTTTCCTCAAAAAATTCAGGTCACAGCCCATTATCTCAAAACCTTTCTATCCTCTTCGCTTTGCCAAGCACCTCTGCTCATATTCAAACACTACATAATTCATTTTAACTTAGCCTTATCAGGCTGCTGAATAAGAATGTGAAAGTCAGCTGGCTGTAAGTTGAAAAAATATATTCAGTGCCTTCTTACTGCTGCTGTCACTGATTTAGCTGTTCCCATGGTAAACTTAAATACCACCGCAGGAAGCTGTATCATCTATCAATTCACAAGTTGGAAAGTGTGGTGTATGGAGATTTCATTTAACAGATCCCAGAACTGTCTGGTTGAAGGATGTGGCAGTTGAAAGCTGGAGGCTGGATTTTTTTTTTTTTTTTTAAATAATAAAACTTGTATAATCTCAAGAAAAAGACATATGGCAGCACTTCCAAGCTGGTTTCAAAGAGATTTGGATTTCCCACTCACTTTCTCTAAGTGTGAATTACCTCAGAAGCTGTCATAAATTCCTCGAAAAAATCCTTTTAACACTGGTTGTCTTTAGAAGAAGAACTTCTAGAGAGAAGCTCCTTTAAAACAAAACCACAAACAAAACCACAAATTATTTTGACTGTTCTATAGCTGGAGCCTCTGACCATCACAGCAGTCATGAATTAGTCGTTTACAATCATTTCAATTCAGAAAAAAAATGTGCTTACTTGTTAATAAGGAGACAAAACACCCTAAGAAAGAGATTATCCCCCCCACTAAAAAGAGATTTTACCATCAGAAATTGCAGAGGTGAGAGCTGATGTCTCCTACAAAACTCTTCCTTTTGTAAATATCTATTGAAGATCAAAAATATATTCTTACATGTTGAAAAGATTTCTCTAAATGTCGTTTTTTTAATAAAACATTACTTTGCTATTAGCATACAGTAGCCAAATAAAAATATTGAATGCATTTTAAGAACTACAAATAAAGGTGGAAAAAGGCAATTTTTTTTAATAAGCTAAATTAAACTAAATAAAACCACATTTATAGTCTGCCCTTTTCTTTTTTCTACTCCTGAAAACTACAAGCAAAGGATTTTAACAAAGAGAAAAAACATAAAAAGATTGTTTTTAACAAGTAGAAAAGAAAGGCCAGGAAGTGGAAACGCAGCATTTCAAGACTTCAGTACTCCAAAAATCTCTTAAAATAAAGGAATCTTCGCTATGAGACCTCAAGATTTTATAACGGTCCCAGTAACACCCCATCCGATACATGAAACCAAACCTTAATTTTCAGTGTACTTCCAACACCCCCTGAATTTGAAAATCTGATCTCATACAGTGAATTCAAATCAGTAAATTAAGAATTGATTCTGTGATCCTACGGGTCCTTTTGGGACCACTACAACAAATTTCTGTTGAAAAGTACACATTTTATAAGACACAGTGAAACTGCCTGAAACTCAGCTGCATTAAATGTGTCTTAAATCCTACATCCAAACCCAGAGGTATTCAGAATAGCTGCCTATATTTAGGAACTTGGGCCACCACGTCCGCATTGCGGAATCAGTTTGCTTATTCTCGTACACGCAAGAATAACATCTTAGTACACACAATACCCCTTGTTTCATGGCGGGGAAAAAGTCACAGAAATGGGCCAAGAAAATTAGATGCCACTAAGTGATTTTCAGTCAGCCCACACAGAACATTAGGGGGAAGAAAGCAAGCATTACCACTATTATTAGCAGCATCTAAACTTATTTAAAATAATTATTCCCGTATCTATTCCAGCAAGCAATACAAATTACACTTGTCCCTTAGATGGAAAGACAGACACAAAATCATAAATACGATCCTCCCTCTGCAATGTATTTATCTTTACCAGAAGCAAGAAAAACAGGACAGAAAGTATTCCTGGAAACCAAGGGCGAAAATAAATCCTCGTTTAAGAGAGGCCAGTTGAAACATTATGATTATTGTGCCAGAGATGTGGGTTTGATGAAAATGGATTGTAAATTATTTAGAAAGATGTAGAAAGTTGCATCCCAAATTAAAAGTAGTAAGATCTCAGTTTGAGTATGCAGAGATCAGCAAATCATTGCTGCCTGCCATCAGCAATGGAGGAGTTGTGCGGCTCTACGATTGCACCAGAAGCACATTTTGAATCACCATCAAAACAAACTGACCTGGGCATTTACAAGTTTTTAAACTAATGGGGCAATCATGAGATGCAAGGAGCACTTGAGTTCTGACCAGTGATTTGTATGCCATTTTCCCCTTCCTTTCATTCTCACAGATGTGTAACTTCAGGTTGACATTTCAGAATATCACCTGTCTGATCAAACATGCAATGCGAGGGTGAATTCCTACTAATAGCTACCGACATACTACTGCTAAGTTGCCCTTTTTAACATGATGTTATGCCACTACTGCCAAGACAGGAACTCCTTCAGCCTATCACTCATTTTTTTAAGGGGCACTTACTCTAAAACAACTGATGCCCCCTCAGACACAAATTGGGAACATGCTAAAAGATAATGGTGTTGGTCAGGGACCAACTCTGACAAACTGCCAGGAGTTTTCAATATTGCTGTGGACTCACACAAAAAGAATCTGTCTCTGCACATATAAAATAAAGAAAGAAACGGTTCTCAGAAAAACAGTTCTTTGGAATAGGTTTTTAAGGTCCTTTACAGCTTATACATAACAAAATGAAAGCAAAAATCTCTCAACAAGCATGATACTTCTTTAAGAAATTAAAATAGAAATTTTCTTCCTATGTAAAACGAAATAACAGGTCATATTGGACTAGGCTAATAATGACTCGTTGTTTATCTGTTTACATTTTCTTTCATTTAAGTCTAACTCCTCAGAAATGGTATTTCTCCTACAACCATTTTTTTCTTCTAACACTGTTGAACACCAGTTCTTCCTTTTCCTCCATCCCTGAAGGAACAGCAGCTGGAATTGGCATGGCTGGTTTTGTCTGCTCTATGACATCTTTCAAGGAATTTTGTATTCATCATCCATACACTGCTCACATTGACTATGCTACCTCAAACCTTGGGAATACAGTGTGGTAATGAAATGAATCTATGAAAAAGCTACATAAATTAAATGTTTTATACTAGAATATTATTTTTTAATTCCAGAATAACATGCAAATACTAAGGAAGAATAAGACAAGTTCTCTTAAATCCACACGGAAAAGCCAACTGACTCATTCAGAACTTATCCTTTGCACGTATTACTATTCATACATCACAAATATATGAAGAAAACATTTAGAGTATACAGCCTTGCCCTCACATGCTACTTGCTTTCATAACCATCCTAACTTGTTTAGAACAACAGCAGTGAGGGTGTGTGAACATCAGTATTAGACACAGTATCTCTGAAACTGCATAGTTTTATGGCTACATTTCAAAGGGCTTTAATCGAGCCTCAGAGACAGTGAATGACATGATCAAGACCACTCAGAAAACCTATGGCAGATGAATTGTGCATGATGTCTTTACAGTCTTCATCCAGGATTTTATTCCTGTCATTTCAAAGCACCTTTGTGTGTGCTTATGGCTCGTATCAAATAATTGATTCATTGAATCCTCCTGCTCGATCACTAATTAAGATACTCCTGGTTTTCTGTGTTTTAAGTTTGTATCTCTGTTTCTGGACTATATGTTAATTCTGTTCCATGTCACAATTATTTTTTACAGATTCCACCACCTCCCCATTGGGAAGAAACTGGTTATCAAAAATCAGTTGCACATAAAAGCCAATTGAAGCTTTAGAAACTTTTGTGACACCTGAAGAAGAGCTAACACTACCATGTGTTTTTATCGGTAGTATATGTAGATATAAATATCTCTGTATCTCTCTCTATATATACAGCATAGTTGTGTTTTTCAAAGGGGAAACTAGTATTAACTAGTATCATGTTATTAGCAAAATAAAAAGACAATGAGATCCACACAAATCACTTCGTTTCGTTCATAGGAAAATTATACATGTAGTAGATCTACTACAAAATTAGGCATCTTAACAAGTGTGCAGTCACCACTTCTCTGGTTACCTAACCTAGTTCTGTATCCTCTTTGCCTGTCTTCTGTAATTCCAACTGACTGCTCGTGACAAAGCTGTCCTTTGTGCAAAAGTGCAAAATGATATAAAATTTAAAAGACCCCTGTCTTAATATATTCAGAAGACATAAAACATCGGCTTTTTCCTATAAAGTGTTATTCTATATGAAGATAACCATCAACCCAAAACATAATAAAATGTCAAATGAAAATTACTGTCCATCTCTTACAAACCATTTTCATGAACCACAGGGTAATTCAGGCTGGAAGGCATCTCTGGAGGCTCTGATCTACACCCAAGAAGCTCCAGCTAAAGCTGGCCGCTCCGGGCCTTGTCCAGTCAAAATCTAAGTGCATCCATGTTTCACAGCCATTCTTCAACAATTATTCTCCAAATAGCCTCTGTCGGCTTACTCGATTTTAACTACACAGACTATCAATGACAAAGCAGGACTAAACTCCCAAAAATCTGAGTTTAGACCACGTGATCCAATGATCAGACTACAATACTTCCTCCCCACTCACAACTACCATGTGACTTGCAGTTCATGTGCAAGATAAAGTCGCTTAGGTAGCACCTTCTTTTTATATCTTGGAAAAAAGGTCCCTTAGAAAAATACAAATAAAAGAAATAATGGATATTGCATAATAAAACCCTTAACACAGAAAAGGAGTTAACGCAGTAAACAGAAGAAAACTTACTGCTGCTTGAAGTTAGGATTGAAACCGAAAATATTTTGATATCACTTAACCAGAGATTGACCCTTACGACCTCCTAATTAACTGTTTTCTTACTATGCCAGCATCCTAAAAATTTGCCCTATCCAATAAAACTTTATAAAATGTCTTTTAAGGAGTACATTACTACAGAGTCTAAATAAAAATTAGAAACCTATTTATAAAAGCTAAGATTTCGCTAACACTGACGTGGCCATGATGGCCCCCTTCTCTCTTTTTTTTCTTTTTACCTTATCTAGGGTTAAGAAAATAGCGTATATCAAAGTTGGTAAGATTTTTAGATATAATTTACAATGTAGTAGGTAGGCAGGCAGGCAGATATATCAGTCAACTTTTTAAATTTAGTGATTATGGTTTACTGTGAAAGGAGGTATTTTTTATGAGAGGAGTTCAGGATTTTCTAGTTTATTTTTGGTTTTCACATCTTTTTAACAGATCATGATTCATTCACTAGTTTTCAAGGAAGACCAGTGCACATGAATATTTTTAAGCACAGTGCTTGCATAGTTTAATATTCAATTGCAGCAGCAAAACCAGATCTCTAACGGAGGCTCAGCACTTCTGCCCGTGTATTACGCACAAGTAGCTGTGGAGCCCTACAGCTCAAGCTGGACTCCAGTTCTGCAGAAACCAAGCTGCAAAGCAGCACACAGTATGAGGAATGTTCCTGAATGGAGTCTTCAGTACAGGGATGTGGATGCTTGATGCACTAAAGTAAGATTTTTGAAAGACAGGCTAAATATTTGTATTTAATGTACATATTATGTGGCACATTTTTATGGGCACGTGCAGATACTTACACAGTCAAATCTGATGTTAGAAGAGATGTACACAGCTCTGCCCTCTGCTCTACCCTCATTGAATCGGGTATTTTTCCAGATGCTAACCATAAATTAAAAGTTTCTGCTATTTGGGAAAATTTGGGATCCATTTTAATTAGGTCTTTTATTGTGATTCCATCCGGTCCAGGGGTTGATTTTTTCTTTGTCTCATTAATGTTTTCGGTTATCTCTTTCTCTGTGATCATAGCTTTGAAGGCGTTGCTATCTGCCATTCCCTCGGATCTAAAATTTCCCAGCTCTGCTGTGTACATGATTTATAATCACATCTGATTTGAGGAACTGGGAGAACTGAAGAAGAAAGAGTGTTTACCAGAACAGAGTCTCTCTCTTATAAACTTTACTAATTCTATTCTGCTAGTGTGATACAACTTTCGTTACCACTTTTTACCTTCAAACACAGGCATAGCTTTTGGGCCTCTTGAACAAAACTATAACCAAGTATCCTAAGAGGTAGCAACATGTAAGAGTGTTTTGTTTTCCCTTGCAGAAAATCTATTCCTCTTATGGCTTGAGGTTTTTCAAGACTACTTCAGTTTAGTGATGGTCCACAAACTAGTGCTCTGCTTCCAATTTTTGCTGAATTACTAAGAATTGGAAGTAACATTTAGAAATTTTAAGGAAGGACTTCTCAGAAAGGGAATTCCTAGGAAACACAGCCTCTCTAAATACTAAAACAATATGTTAATGTTTAAAATCATAAAACATAAATTAAAGCCAATTATTAAAGCTACAGGAGCTATAAAAATCCTGGGCATTCTGAAAATAAGAAGATTCATAATCTAGACAAACAAACCTTTGAACACAAAAGTTCAAACATTCCAGGTTCCAAGCTGAACAAACCTTTCAGTCATAAGTGTAAAACCCATAAATATCCCATAAATTATAAGATCCCTGAAGACTTTAAGTTATGATTCAACATATAATTAGAAATTTCAGACCTACCTTGGCCTTATGACAGTAAGCAGCAACCATGACGTATTTTATCATACCCAAAAGTTGCACAATGTTATTTTTTAACTCATGCTACTTGTTCTAAATAGCTCAAAAATTTTATTCTCAGACACTCATAAATTAAGGTATGATCAGTATGGAAAGCTAATAAGATTGTTTTTCCAGAAAAACCACTCAAGCTAAAGCTAACTTTAAATTATCTAAGTGTCGATGACCATATTTTTAAAAATTATTTATAAGGCACAACAAGATTTAAGTTATTTGGGTTTTTTTCACCTAGTCATAAATAAACTGTCAAACTGCCTTCAAAGAATGCTACAATTTACATGGAGAGACCATCTGAAAAAAATCAGAGAAAAATTATATGTAAAAATATTAAATAAACTTAAAATTAATAAAATGTCACTACAAGTTGTTATTAGTCCTGTGTTTTCACTTGCTTTAACGGGTTCTCTTTGCAGAGTAAACTGAATGTGGAGTTTGCTTCCCAAACAGGAACTCCTGAATGAAAAAATACACTACCCTGCTTAGAAAGCTCACACCCACAAAGCATTTATGAGCATACTATTTGTTTCAGGTGAATGCACTACCTTTTCTGTTCAGCAGAACTCACCTAATGATTCTCTGAAGACTTGCTTTTGAGCAGCTCTATGACCTAGTTTAAAGAAAATGTAAAAAGATTACATTTTTGGCTCTTCAAACCGAAGGTTTTTTGCATTTACAAACCTTGCTGAATCGTTTTGGCTGTGGTGCCTGTCCTTATCTGCCCAAGCAATACTCAGCAGTATGGAATTTGCTGCCAGTGTACACTAGAAGTGCTAGCACTTTGCAAAAACCATTATTTCTCTAGCAAAGCATCTTTCATTGTAGTTTACGAAACACTTTTGAAGCCTTTCGATACGTACACACAAAGTCCATGCACACAGTGGAAATGTGCTCAAATGCATCGAAGAAAATCTTCACAGGGGTGTGTGGGTATATCAAAACATGTCCTAAAAACACCCTACGACTGAACTCTGTTGATTAATACACGGATATAAGACCTAGTGCTTCAAGCACAAAGGAATGAGCACTGAGAATCAACTGCTAAGGCTATTTGTCTAAAAAGGTTGACTTACTGAAGGTTTCAAAATCTGCAAAATCAATTAAAAGAATCAGGTTTTATTACTGAACATACTCTAACTACATTAACAGTAGAAGGGAGAAGACTGAGCCGCAGAGTTACCACTCTACAGTAGAGTTAATAAAAAAAGAGCTAAATGATTTAATTGCACCTTTCCAACCTGCCTGCTCACATATACTCCACACTTCAACATTCAAACTTAGTTTCATCCCTTCTACTAAAAATAGCTTTTATTACAGAGGAGTAAAAGCAAAAAGCTTATTCAGAACAAAAATTATAATTTCAGACAATGCACGGTGTGAAATGACATGTACCTTCCCATGTTAATGAGTATTTCAGTAGCAGCACGGCTTATGTAATGATCACGGGGTTTATGGCAGCTGGTTATTTTGACAAGAAATCTGAAGGAGCTGTATGAAAATAGCATGGAAAGAAGGAAAGAAAAGCAATAGGTCTGACAAGTAGCTACCCCTTTACAAAGCATGCCAAGCCTGCTCTTTGCTACTTTTCTTGGTTTTCATATTGAAGGTTGAATTTTGAATCCTATGAATAGATAAAAAAGGAATTTGCAGTAAAAAGTCTTAAGGAAACCATCTGCAAACATGTTTCTGCAAGTCTCTCTCCACTGAAATGGGAATTGTTGAATAGGGAGTGGACATACTTTTATTTTTTAAGCAAAGACTAACTTTTTAATAAACTGTAGCAAATGGGGGAAAAGAGAAAAAAGGTTTAATCAGTGATGTTCAACTGTGGTGTTGGAAACTCTAATTTCACTTTTGATTACAAAATTTAGGGACTAATATTGTTCTCAAATATCAAAGAAAGAACTTTTACTTCTTTAAAATGGAAGAAAAGACTGAAGCAAAAATATGTAATTTACAGTAAATTCCAGGAGACGAAATTAGATAATTTTACTGAACGAAATATTTTCTTCTAAACATATATTTGGAAGTTTAACATTAACAAAGAGCACAGCTTAAGTTAACAGTCTGACCATCAAAACTAAACGATTGTGACAGTTTATAGTTCGTTTTTATATAAGCCACAGTAGTGCATCTTTCTTAAAATGGTTGGTGACTCTGAACAACATAACCACACGGTGGCAGAAGAACCAATATCTTGCTCAGAAACTGTATTGCTCTGGGAAAACTATACAATCTGACGGGTGTGCACAGTAAATCATTTGCCCCTAATAACAATGATGAAAAACCGATTGGTTCAGGGTAACTCAGCCTTCAGGGCTGTAAAGGTACGTGTCTTCCCAGAGCATGGTAGCTACTGCAAATTTAATTGTTGCTTTATAGATTGAAAGCCTGTACAACTGGAAACTCCGATTTAAAACAAGATCAGATTATTTTATATCTAATTGTTAATAAAATTTCAGGAAAAACACTTTAATGACACATTCGGCTTAAAAATTTGGAAGAACTCCCATTTGAAAACACATTAGAAATAGAAGTCTTTATTGAAAGTTTTAAATACCCATCTATAATTTTAAGAAGTTCTTTTTATGACTTCCAAAACAGATAATCAGTTAGTTTATTAAATCAGTAAACACAGGCTTCCACTACTCAGTCTCTTTTACTTTTCTCTCCTCTATTTCATACTGTAGTGAGACCCACCCAGAACCGAATGGATTCTCCCACGTTCAAGTCAGGAAGAGCTCGTGCTCCTCAGCATCACCAGCCAGGGCAGAGCAGGGGCTGGAGGTGACACAGCCAGCCCCTGCCCAGCTCCAGACTGTAGGAGCAGTCCCTGCACGGCAGCTCAAGCACAGATCAGCTTCACACCCGCTGACACCTGCACCTGCACACCGAAGGAAGCTATTCCCTCTCCTTGACTTGTGCACAATCCTGCCACAACAACTGAGAAACAATTAACCTGCTAACCCAAAAGGATGATTCCTGAATGGGCCTGAAAGCTTTACCAGCTTACTGAGCCCAAGTAAAACCAGCAAACCTTCAGAGAATACCTTCTGCAAAATATCTAAAATTCATATATATATATGTATCATTAATTTAAACAAATTATTGTATTTTGCAATTAAAACCAGGGATCCAACTAAACAGATCTTACAGTCTTTTTATACAGCTTGCTAAATGTAGCTCCTACTATTTATAACTTTAAATAATTACACGTAATACTTTCACCTCTTCACAGAGATTTCTTTTCTGCTCCTCAGTTTACTGACAAAACCCAAAATGCCCTCAGCTAGACTGCAGCAAAATAAAAGAATGAATGACGACAGAGGCAGATCCCACAATGCATTATGTTGATGATGATTTGTCATATTCATAGATACCAGTTATCTGTAGCAAAATGATAATCATGGGAAGTTTTTTCAGTTTGATTTAGTGTGTGTGCATAAGAGAAAAAAAAGACAGCACGAGACTCCCCTCTTACAGTGAATGAAAAGTACGTTTACACTGGCATTTTATCTCAAAGTAAGTGTGCCTTTTGGAAGCAAGTCTCCCGATCACTCCTACCATGCTTTGCTCCACATCACCAAATGCTCTCAGACGGCACGAAGCAGACTCTTTCCCAGCAAAACTAAGGCAGCTTGTCTGAAATAAAACCCTCAAGACACACTCAGTTTGGACACTGGATCCTCCAGCACTGAGGGTTTGACTTTCAAGTCCAACCCCATGCTGGATGGTGTGCTAATGCAGATTCACCAGATTTTGGCATACCTTTTGATATTCAGATACACAAGCAGTATTGTTCCTAACAAAACTTATTTTAATGCTTTTTCTTACTTATGTTTTATAATGTGTCTTTCATGGTACATCTCGCTATTTGTAGTACATTAAAGTACAAGTGTATTCAAAGCAGAAATAAAACTTGTGCAGAATATTACTAAATGCTTTTTAAAATAATACCAGATTTAGCTGTTGGAATACCCATGCCAGGTTACTGATTTCAGCAAGTTTAGTGAAAAAGGCAAGCTCAAGTCCACATGAAAAATCACTAAAAATAATTTGGGCAATATAATTTTCTTTTCTTTTCCCAAATCCTAAGTATTACACAATGCTCAGAAGCAAAAAACTACAATGGGAATCTGTTAAAAATATTTTTGGAGAGGATATTTGCATCATCAGTGTCTGAGTGACAAAATGTTCATACTGGCAAATGGCACCTAAGCTAGGCTATGAGATATGAAGTTAAACAATGTTAACGTTTTTTTCCTATGATTTTCTTTCAAGAAAAATAAAATTTGAAAAAAGAAATATGCAACATTTAAAACACAAAAGTCAACATAAGTCAAGCAAAAGAAAACCACTCAGATTAAACACATTTTCAGCTCTGTTTACCCACAGAAGAACATTCATTACCAACTTCCCACTGTACAGGAGTAATTTCTGATTGATTGGTGTCACTTATAAGAAGGAAAAAAGGTTGAATTTATAGAAGTTGTCTTTTTCTAAAAATTGATTTTTGTGGCATTTTCAACAAAAGGCTGAATTATAACTGCCCTTATGGAAAATGTCTCCCCTTACAAGATCATACAAAGAAATGTAATACTACAGCTTCTCTTTAGCTTTATTAACTCACCCATTGCTATTTGCTTATACATCTACATTGCATCCAGGACTGAGGTGGCATTGCACCCAACCACACACGTGCATTCATAATTTAGCCTGGAAAAGACCTTGCAAGGTCACCTGGCTGGGAGCCCATTCAAAGCAGGACTAACCTCAAAGTCGGTCAGAGCTTGTAGCACTCATCTGTGTAGGCTCTCTCTATTTCACGTTTGCAGCCTTATGAAATACATCTGAATAATTCACAAGATCTCAGATTTCTCTAGCCACAGTACTAGAAAAAAAATAGCACATAATTTGTAACTTGGGAAATATTTTACTAATCCTTGTATGTCCCTTTGAAACCTTGAAACAAATCTAAAAACATAAAGCACATGAACAGAGGAAAACATAAACCTTTAATTTGAAAAAGGTACTTGAAGAAGCATTTAGATATTCAGATGTATTCTCTAACTGAAAATGCTGGGAAAAGAGAAGTTATCTTAGATCCAAATTCCATGAACGCACATGACTAGAAAGCTGAATGCTGAACAGCAGCAGTTCAAGTAATACCAGTACTGGTCACAGAGAGCTGTTTCCGATTCAAATTAATAGGAAAAAAAAAATCACTGAGATTCTTGTTGCAAAGTCATTTCAGACTGTTATAAATCCATGCAGTCAGTGGAGAAATTATCCTCTCCCTTGTCAATTCTCCTGGAGCACCACCTTCATCTCTTGATGCTGCAGTGTGACAGATTCTGTCAGGGCACCAACATGCTGAAATGTAGTGCAAGAAGGTCAAAAGAGAGCACGAACTTATGCCAGCTTACAGTGCACATTTGTTTAAAAGAGTCTCATTTTCATTTCCCAGAACAATGCAACATTAGACTGTGCTATTTTTTAAAGTTTGCCTTCAAACAGGAAGCATAAGGCTGTACACTGACAAGATTCAACAAAAGACATTGCCAATATGCCCTTATAAAAAGACATACTAGGCTGAACATCAAGAAAGTTAATATCATATTAATATTAATTATAGTATTAATTATAGATGCAATTACAGGTACATCAATTTTACATAATGAAATGCTCTTACATTTGCATAGCATCTTTCATATTGGACTATCACCAGCCAATTTAACATCATATAACTCTGATGCCCCACTGCTTCCTTTTCCTCCAACAGAGCCCTGGAAAAGCAAGATCCCCATTGAGAGTAAAAGGTCGTGATGTTTGAGGTAATGGTTGGGGTGACCCTTGCTGAAAAGCAGCATTTCCCAGCTCTGCTTTTCCTACCCTGTAGACAGAGGAGCAATACTGTTTTTTCAGATCAGCTTTATGTATTTCTGCTTACATTCACCCTTCCTACAGCACAAAACCCCTGCCTTGTCACCCTCAGGATGGCAAAATGTATTTTTTCCACATGCTCCAGAGAAGATCTGAGCTAAACTCAAGAGTTAAATTTTATGAAGCCCTATCTGCCAACACTTGGTTCCAAAGTCAAGAAAAACTGATGTTGCCCTCAAGGCATCCAACAATAGCTGAAGCACTGCAATCTAAATCCTAAACAAAACCAGGACCCTGCTATACATTATTTATATCTGGTAAGATCTGGTTGGACTAGTATCAGAGTGCAGATTTTAAACTTACTTTTACAAATAAAAGGAAAGCAGTCTCAAACCAGAAACTTCATATAATAGTCTGCATTATGAAACAGCCCCTTCTGAGCCTCAGTGCCCAGGCTGTTAAACTGTTGTTTAATAGCAATATGGGAGAACTGCTTCAACCTGCTTTTGATACCAACCAGTTGAGGGAGGGGATTGTCCCACTCTGCTCTGCACTGGTGCAGCCTCACATTGAATATTGTGTGCAGTTTTGGTCAGCACAATATAGGAAAGATATCCAGGTATTACAGAGTGTCCAAAGGAGGGCAACGAAGATGGTGAAGGGCCTTGAGGGGAAACTGCGCAAGGAGCGACTGAGGGCACTTGGTGTGTTCAGCCTGGAGAAGAGGAAACTGAGAGGAGACCTCATTGCAGTTACAACTTCCTCATGAGGGGAAGAGGAGGAGAAGACACCGATCTCTTCTCTGTGGTGACCAGTGACAGAATCTGAGGGAATGGCCTCAAACTGCATTAGGGGAGGTTTAGGTTGAATATTAGGAAAAGATTCTTCACCCAGAGGGTGGTTGGGCACTGGAACAGGCTCCCCAGGGAAGTGGTCACAGCACAAAGCCTGCCAGAGTTCAAGAAGCATTTGGATGATATCAAGCACATGGTGTGACTCTTGGGGATGGTCCTGTGCAGGGTCAGGAGTTGGACTCGATGATTCTTGTGGGTCCCTTCCAACACGACATATTCTATGATTCTAAAAGCCACAACTGTAGCCTTCCTGTGGCAGGTAATTTCTGAGACACATTGATGGAGTTAAGAGACAATATATCCTATAAACTTGAATCAATTACTTTTAGCAGACAAAGAAATGACAGTAATGGAAAATAATTTTTTCCAATTTATTTTCTTACGGTATTCTGACTCTTAAGGACAGATCCATATCTTGGCACAAATTTGGAAAAAACGATGTAAATCAGCAGTTCCCAGAAATCGTTTATTATTTCAGTGGATTCAAACAACTCCAGACAAAAGGAAAGCTGGATTTGCTGGGCATTGTGACTGAACAATGCTTGCTTAAAGGGACAGAGCAGAGGAAAAATGTCACAGTTTGATGAATGATTTCTACCTATAGACCACACTGGTAATTGCCATTCAGAAGCTTAAGCTTCCTTATCAGTGTTAGAAACAACTTTTCCACCCTATATTAGAGAACTAGCACAGTTTACTGGTTTGGGCCAGCTCCTTCTGTTTTCCATCTTCCAACCCCTTTTAAAATTCCCACCCCCCTGCTGAATCACATTCCACACGTCTATCCCAAGACACCTGCCAAAAACAGAGGACAGAGTGCCAACACTCGGAAAGCTTAAAAGTTAGCAGAGCACAGCAGTTTTATCTACAAATGGGGCTTCTGCCTCTCAGAACATTAATGCCTGGATTCCCCCCTCCCCTTTTGAGCCACTGAGCAGTGATGGCTCGTTTTGTTCCTTCATTCACTCTGATTTGATGTGTTTTTTCACACCACTTCTGGCACACAGAACAGTATCCCAAACGTGGCCCAGATTCTGAGAACCTAAATGCTATTTAAATCCCTAGGCTACTTGGTTTCAGAGCTGAGGCACCTCTGAAGGTAGATAACCAGACCATAGAAAAGACTAGGTAAAGAGATGTGAATGAAATGAGGCTGCTTGACTTGAAAGTTGCCCCTTGTTAAAAAAAAAAAAAAAATGTATTTCCTCTCTATTCAAGAAAACATTTACAATGCAAAACTGATCTGCTCTGTTTACTGCAGTCCCCAGTGCTGTTAGACTGCAAATTGTTTGGGGAAACCAATAATGGGAAAGTTTATTACAATATCCTGCAGACATTCACAGAACATTTCAGCTAACATTATCATTGTTTACTTGCCACATTTGCTTTGCAGACAGCTACTGGAAGACAGCAATGTTCTTTCTTTTAAAACTAAAAGACGTTTCATTTGGCATTTCCCACCGTTTCTGCCCTATGACATCCCCTATGCCAAGGCATAAATACTAAGTATGACAGGAGACTCAGAGGAGACACATGGCTAGAACCAGGCTGCCCCACCACCCTCATTCCAAAGCACAGGGGTAGAATAATCAGGAACTAAAAATTACCATCTTGGCGATACAATTCCTTTCTTAAGCCCCATCTTCCCGCCCCGCCCCTGCCCAAACCACACATTCTTATGATTCTCTAAAGCCTTTTTTCCAAACACAAGGGATCACCTAGATAGGAAGAATCATCTGTGAATGCTGTCACTCTGTCACAAATGGTTAGCTTATTTTTTATATGCTATATATATGAGCTAGTTCATGGAGAAGCTGAGGCCCACTGTACTGCCAGAACAGGAACTGGGCCTTTACTTTCTCAACACTCGCAAATTCAGGTTTTGGATCAAAGCAGACAGGACAGGTGCTGTCACAACATCCTTTTGAAACAGGGTAGTAAGATGATGTTAACTTACTTGCTATGCAGTAAGCATAGCAAAAAACCCCCACACACTTACAAAAAGGAATATATTAATTTTGGAATTATATCCTTGAAGAAGTACTATTCATATTTCTTAGTGCTTTCATTTTCCTTGGTGTCTGTTCACCAGTTTGAATATGGCAGTTCCACTCCCACTCTTGATCTCAGATTGTCCTTTTCTGCTTAGTATTTTTGTGATTGCAATTAAACTGAAGTATACAACTATTCTCATGCAGTTTCAATTTAAATCACCCTGATGATGCATCTCTCCTTATAGCAAGTGCTAATACCAGCAGAATTCTCGGAATAGGTTTGTGCAAAATAGTGCCACAGGACTTTCAACAGAAGTACACTTTTTTTTCCTTATATACTTTAAGGCAGTGACCATTATTTTCACAGGTACTTTGTGAGGGGTGAGAGCTTTTCCTGAATAATCAAAATGTTAACCAGTCGTGCACTATGAGACCTGTCTCTTTGGCCCAAATAAGCCTATAATTGACAAAAATTGACAAAAAAGGCAGAAAGACTAGTGGGCAACCCCAAATCTTCTTGTGCCTGAGCGATCTGTGACAGATTTTTGTTGTTTGTTTATGTCCAGATTAACTGAGAACAGAGATAATGGAAAATACACAATTTTTCCAAAATGAATTTTGCAAGGTTCCAGTAGCAGTCAGAGCAATTGCAGCTGTTCCCTCTGTTGTCTATGTGTTGGATGAGGTATTCTGTTATTTGTAAATGCTTATATAATACCTTGAAATAGCTTTCAAATCACTATCAATACACTAAACCAGTTCATGAACTCACTTTGTATCAAGACAAAGAATAGAGTTCAACCCCATTCAGCAAACACACATACAAAACACCCTGCATTATACATTTCAATTATTCATCCACAGTCTGCTAATCTAATGAAATAATTCTGCAAAGCAACACACAGGCTAAACATTTGCACATGCTCCCTCTCATTTTTAACAGTAAAAGACAGGAATTAGAATTAATTTCAAACAAGACATATTAACTCTGTGAGGTATTATTGGATCTTTTATGTCTTGCATCTTCAAGAGACTGATTAACATGCACAGAGCTCTGTACTACCATAACTAGACCATTTTGGTTCTTAAGAGTTCATTGAAGGCTCATTTAGAAATCTTTCAGAGATATGAGGAGGGTTGGGACTATTATGGTGAGATTAATTATTTATTCCAAGAAGCAAATACCCATTACAAGTACCACTCCTCCTCATCTTCCCATAGCCCAACCTCTTCTTCCAGTGTTTCTCAGTCTGTTCTATCCCCACTTCTGTTAAAAGCCACATTATGCTCATGCACAGAGATACCGCTGTCAAAAACTCTTTACAATCACTATTAGTATTCCTTACTTCGCTGTATTTAAAGAGAGCTTATTGGCTCAGGTTTCATGAGGACTCCCACAAATGCCATCAAGCCAATCTTCCCTGCTGACACCTGGCAAGAAAACTGCTCATTTCAGGCAGATTCAGACTTCGCCATGGGAAACACCTGCAGCACCTCCAGGAGGACCTCGTGATGCTCTGCACACCTGTGTACCAGGCACACAATCTGAAGAAGACCCAGGATTCACCAAAGTTTTTACACGCTTAAATCCTTTTGTTTTCAATGGTACTTGGGTTCCAGGATCCCTTCTGAGCCTAAACTGAAGGGATTCAGGTGAGCAGTTGCTCTGTGTGTGACCTCAGGCAGTTGCAGGGGCTGTCCTGTGCTGCTCAGAACAGAGTCACATGGAACACAGTGCTCCCACGGCAACAGGCACAACCTACTGCTGCCACCCAACCCTTCCACAACAGTACCACGAAATAAGCAGACAAGCAAACTAATACCTTCTATTTAAACTAAGAATAGTTCCTCCTTTAGGCAGGAAAGGAAGTGTTTTGAAATGCTTTCTATGACATAAGGGCAGAGTTAAAGAAGCAAAATAAAAAGGAAGGATGGCTCAATGGTTATCAACCTAACTGGAAAAAAGAAGACATAGTAGAAAGAAGGATTTTCTTAACAACGCTTTACTATATACATATTTGTCACTATCTTCCACTCAAATTAGTGGTAATAATACTTTGCACTTGTGTAAGCAATCATACCCTAAGAAAGTAGTGTTGGGCTCTTTCTGCTAGTGGATAACCTACAGTTAACCTATGCTGGAAACATGGCCAGACAGTAAGAGAACCAGACTCTTGGATACTAGCCTTTAAAGTAGATTTAGATTACAAATAGGCAACAGTGCTTGCCACTAAGGAAGATTTAGTTTCTTTGTTCCTGATTTTCCATAAAGAATGTCTGCAAGTCTACAGTATCTTACATATAAACACATACTTATTAGGTTTGCCTATAATGACTGCTATTCCCCTACTTTAAAGCTATGCTGTCACTTCCTACATAAGCTGCTACAAACTAAACGGTCTGTAGCAAGCACCGTGACCACACATTAGGCTAATGCTGAAAAAATCACTTTCCATTTATTTTCTTCTTAAAACCCAAGTCAGAGAGGACCTATGAGAAGGAAAGTTTTTCCAGAGGTTGCCACTGACAGCCAAGGAGGCAGCTGCTGACACAGCCTGTGTGGAACTTCTTTCTGAGCAAAGCATCGATATGGGGCAATAATCCATTCACCACTCCTCAAAACTGCCCAAATACTGTAATCTGCAATCAAAGCAAGATCACTTTAAAACAAGACAATGTTTGCAGTGTGCTGACCCTGGCTGGACACCAGGTGCCCACCAAAGCTGCTCTGTCACTCACCTCCTCAGCTGGATATGGAGAGAGAAAATACAACAAAAGGCTCCTGGCTTGAGATAAGGGTAGGGAGAGATCACTGATCACTGCCAGAGGCAAAACAGATTTGACTTGAGAAAATAAGTTGAATCTATTACCAACCAAATCAGAATAGGACAATGAGGAATAAAACTACATCTTAAAATACCTCTCCCTGCCATTTCCTTCTTCCTGGGCTTAACTTTATTCCCAAATTCTCTACCTCCTCTGCCCCAGAAGCACAGGGAGATGACAAATAGGGTTGTGGTCAATCTGTCACACATTGTCACTCCTTCCTCCTCACAGGAAGGAATTCCTCAAACTTTTCCCCCTACTCCAGCATGGGTCCCTTCTGCAGAGTTAAAGTCGTGCCAGTAAACCTGCTGCATCATGGGCTTCTCTTGAGCACAGGGCCACAGGTCTTGCAGGAGCCTGCTCCAGTGTGGGCTTCCCATGTAGTCACAGCCTCCTTCAGGCATCCACCTGCTCCTCCATGGACCTCCACGGACTGCAGGAGGACAGCCTGCCTTGCTGTGGTCTTCACCACGGGCTGCAGGGGAATCTCTGCTTCAGAGTCTGGAGCAACTCCTTCCCCCTCCTTCACTGTCCTTGGTGCCTGCAGAGTTATTGCTCTCACATGTTCTCACCATTCTCTCTGTCTGCCAAGTGCGAAGGTGTTTTTTCCCCTTCTTAAATATGTTATTCCAGAGGCACTACCACCATCACTGATGGGCTCAGGTGTGTCTTGGTGCTGGCTGGAATTGGCTCTATTGGACACAGGGGAAGCTAGTAGCACCTTCTAACAGGAGTCACCCGTGTAGGCCCCCACTACCAAAATCTTGCCATGCATAGCCAGTACAAAGCTTTAACTATGCATCAGATCTGTTGCCAGATCCTGCACCAATTGTACTACCAAGAAAATCCTTGTTGCTGCAGAGACAGTCACTAAAACTTTGGACAAATGCTTCTAAAGAACACAGCTGTGAATATGTCTGCATTGAGGCACATGTTTATGTGACACTTCTATCAGTTTGGAGTTTTGTATAGAAATCAAGCTTTATCTTAAAAAAAAAATTAAATCCCTTAAGCTGCATTATCATATGAGACAACAAGTTCTTCATGTGTGGGCTGCTCTCTTTAAGCAACCTCCCAAATAAACGACTGCACATTTCTCCTAAAAACCAGGACATTTATCTCGTATGTGCATTTCTTCCAAGAAATTAGATTGTATGACTGTGAGCAATGGTATTATTTGCTTAACTGTTAGAAGTGTATTTCAGAAGTAATCTTTCAATATTCCACTTTCAAGCTGGCCAATTCATAGTTTACCACTATTTTGGACTTAATCAGCAGCATCTACAGCATTATAGTGTCATTAATAATTCTACTAAAAGCACCAAAAACTAGTTCACATAAACTTGATTCATTAAACTCATTCATACTGCCAGGCAAAAAAGAAGTGAAATGTTCTGTGGCAGGCTATTAATTTTAAAATACTATCAGACCATCCTCAGTCTAGCTTTCATTATTAATTTGTAACTAACTGTTCACTCTTTCAGCTGTAATCTTCCATGGAGGGCTGTTTTTAAAACAAAACACGAGGCACCGACACAAAAATGTAACGGGAACTTCCCGTAAGGAATCACCTTTTTAAAATTTCCTCACATCCCACTCTTTGAAAACTCATCCCTCTAACAGATGACTCTAAGCTTTTTTTTTTACAACTCAATTGTACACAACCTTGCCGGTGAGAAAACTGAGATCCATAGCTCACTGCAACTGCAGAGCAGGGGCAGGGAGATCCTCTGCTCTCTCTCACGCTTCCTTGGGTGGGAAAGGAAATTGCCGAGGCCTTTGCTTGTGATTTCTCTGGTAGACAGGAGCCAGCAGAGACAGGAAACTGAAAAACCTGGCTTGTCTTCCCCCCTGCCTGCAGCACCTCACGTCAAAGGACGCTGGTGGGTTGAGCTGCTGATGCTGCTCCTTCCCAGATCCCCTCAAATCTTATTTGGTGCCTGCAGGGAACAGTCTGGTCAGAGAGGTCAGATAAACCAATGCTCTGCTCTACACTTGGTTGTCCTGTATGGCATGGGCACCCTTCCTTCCCCTTCTTTCAAACCCAGAGAACAGACAAGGCTGTGAAGTGCATTTGAGAATATCAGCTATGCCTACCTTGGTCAAAGATGCCATAAATCATGATGCAAGATTACTTTTTCCAACACGACCTGTACATTGCTACATTACTGTCTCCTGAGGTTTTACAATCTCTACTGTCATTCTCTAGATGTTGTGCTTTAGAACCACAGAGCTGCAAAAGAAAGTCTGGGTCTCCACGTGAAACACAGACACATGTTTATATTTAATTAAGAAACCTTTAGGTAAATATTCTCTTTGACATACAGAGTAATTTTATCCTGACCAGTTTTTAAATGTATTAAAAAAGGTATTCTAAATATATTACAAAAATATAAACCAAATGGAAGATGTTGACTTTTGGCAAAAGCATAAGCATGAAAATTTCATCCCTATATTAAACAAAGAACTCTGGTAAACTACTCAGACCTCCTGGAAAACAAAAAGTTTTTCCTCTTTCAGAGGAAAAACATTAGAGAACTTCCAAAGTTAAATATTTACTCAAGCAATTTATTTAGTGCACAAATGTGATAAAATTGGATATAGATCTATGGCTAACATTTGAATGGGTCATGAGCAATAAGGGTGTAAGCGGGGTGTGTGTATATATATATATATATATATTTACACTTGCTCACATGCACAGCACCAGGAGCCCAGATTTGCATCTTATTTTCTTTCCTCTATCTTTGTCTTCCCTCCCCCATCCAAAGTCTGCTAAAACAATATGAAGGAAGTATTAGCAAGATTCTTCAAATGCAAAAGGCAAACTAAACCACATAAAGCTAAACCAATCAACTGCATAGCCATTGCAAAATAATTATATTTAGTATATGGAATGCAAAAATTATCTTACGTAATGACCATCAAGATGCTCACAAAATAAAAGGACATTCCTGATACTTATTATTTTTCAGGGTAGAAAGTCTTCTCCGCCATCTATAAGGATGGCACATTTATTCCTCCATGTTTTACCAATATGCTGCCAATTAATGTCACTTAAGGAGCCAAGATCATAAGAAAAATTAAAAAAAGATCACCCACAGAGAAACAATGTGACACTTTTTTAATTCCATTCTTTTATTCTATTTCAGCAGAACATTTACAAATAAAAGTTCATATTAATAAAAAGGAAGAATCAGACTGTTGTTTGCACGGCAAGAATTTGAAATGCAGATTGGATTAGATAAAGGTAGTTCTGGGTAATCTGGAAGTGTTCAGCAGCTAGTATGTTCCAAACAGCATCTGAAAGTGATTTTAAAGGAAGGTATTTAAACAACTGAACAAACCCAGCCACCTGTTGATGCAAGTAAATATGTCTTTCTTTATAGAAAGAAGGGAGGTATATTACACTAACAGCAGAAGGTAGCAACAGTCCTACCAGTTTAAAACTTTTTTTTTTTCCTTTTCACTTCTTTTTTTTAAAGACCAGGCAACTTTTGGAGATGGGTACCTCCACACATACTTTGGTCTAATTCTAGTTATTTATGTTTTGAGCATCTACTTGACCAAATCTGGGAAAAAAATGGCTTAAGACCATGCACTGAGAAAAGACGGATAATTAAACAGGTAAACTGTATTTCTCACCTTCGCAAATTACAGAGAAGGAAACTCTACTAGTAGTAGCAAACAATCAGAACTATTTCCATGAGGTTTTCCTTAGTTTTACGTAAGTTTTCTCCTTTTCTCCATTCCAGATAGAAACATAAGAAGGGTGATCCTGTCCCTGTGCTAGGACAGATATTTAAGTCTATCTAGCTTCAGCTACCTCCATCTCCTCCAAGGTAATGGTCTGCTTTTCATCAGCATCAGGACCTCAGCTGCTACAAAAGCATTTTATAATGCATGATGGTATTCAGGTATGCTTTCCCTATTCAGGTATTAGTAAGCAGATAACGGCTACAGGAGGCTAAAGGAAGCACTATTGACAAAATAGTGTTTATTAACACTTATTTCCCCCTAACGACTTGCCTAACCTACTTAAATTCACCATAAACACACATTAATGTTTCTAAAATAATCCTAGAAAGAATAAAAAATTCAGAATGTTTCTCTGCACAGCTGATCAGATTTTAACCTGGGCTTTCTGTTTATTGTATTGCAATTCATAAAAACTTCACAGACTACAAGCCAAGAAAACAACCAGTGAGCACACACACTGGTGTAATCATCACCCTGGCTTCATGTGAATTTTATCAGCAGTAATGGCCCCGCCACAGATACCTGTGTGCTCCTTGATGCTACACCAGCCAAAACTGGCTGCAAACCTTATCCAGAACACATGAAGGTGACACAGATGATGCATTGTGTCAGCCTACTAGTAGCCAGGTATTTCAATTTCTTTTGTAGTTTGGCACACTTACTGACAGATCTCTCGAAATACAAGCTTTAAGCAAAGTTTGAGAGAAAACTATGAGGAGAAATAGTTTTGCCTTGTTTAAACTAATACTGTTGCTGGAAATATTTAATGTGCTTTTTAAACTGGTGAACACTGAATGTTTCAGATGAGTGAAAATATAGGGAACTTTACAACATAGACAGACTGGAAATGGCAAGATGATGGCTAAGCAAATATTCCAAGGAATAGTGAAAAAAATAACCAGTTTTTCTGCAAAAGTTCAGCTCAAGTCACAGTTGCAGACCTACTGTTTAACCCCAACCCTTGGGTTGTAAAGTTAAAGTTCTGTTCTGAATCCCACATCCCTTAGTTAAGCAGCAAAGCAATTCTCTGATCCAACACTTTAGCAAGTGTTATTTAAGGATGTAAAGGCAGAAATAGAATTTTCCTGCTCAAGAAGTGATAGTATTTATCTGTTTTCTAACTTCTTTAGTGCAAACATTATCTTTTTGTGCAAATATTATCTTTTTGGCTTTCTGGCTTTCTCTTTTCATCATTCTGATGCAATGAAGTCATGCTTCTTAAAAATGCTCCCTAATTTATAGAATAAGTCTGAAGAACAACTGGCATGCATTTAGTGCTACACCAAGTGTGAGCGATCTCAAAATATTCATAACATTATCATACTGGTAAAGGAGTAAAAGTCAGTGGTAAATCTGCTAAAGTATTAGATGACATGGACATGCAACTTCCAGTGAGTTTATAATTTCCAGAAAGAAAGAAATGCAATTTATTCCAGATTTTAGGCATTATATTAAAAGAAAAAATAACACAAGTATCTGTATCGATATAGACAGAGCCCCTACCCACATAAGTGACACCTCTAACATGTTTGCCAAATTTCCACATAGACTCTTAGAAGGGAACCAAGCCCTCAAGCATGACAGCATCCATTATATCAAATTTACTGGGACAAAATTTTATTTATATAGACAATTATGTGCCACTGTAGAAGCATCGTTCTCTTAGTTAAAATAGTTGGCAGTTAAAATTATCTTGCAAAGATACATTCAATTCGTAGTTTTTAATATAATAAATGTTTTTTAAATGGACACTTTTTGTCACAATATCTTGGCTTTTTTATTATTATTTCTTACACTTTAAATGGGAAGAGTAATTTTCATGCTATTTTTATAAAAAGTCTTCCAGGATTTTTATTTTTTAAATGCTTCTTCTGCGACTTTCTTTAAAAACTGTAGAAGATGAAGAATTAGCTGGAAGGAAAACTTCATGAGTCCCACTGAAGCAGTTTATTCTGGAACACCATTTATAGAAATGCCATTTTGTCATTTTTACCCTGAACAGAAACTCTGTGTGTTATTTCCACCCTTATACAACTCAACTCATTATACTGTTTCCATAACAACAAATAGCAGTACATGAAATTAGATCCCAATAAGATTCTGAGAAAATTAAGTTACAGCCTGCTAACGTGTCTCTTAGAGACTCACACAGTGAACGAGAAACCAAATCTGCAAAGCTGGCAATGTGGGTACCTAATAATAGCAGTACAAGAGGTTAACATCTCATGAAGGGAATCAAAGAAAATCTGCCTTAGCCTATACCCACTAGGTAAGAAAAGCCTCTGTTTGACACAGAGCCTATACTGTTAAATGGGCACATTTAACACAGTGTTTTATCAAAAGCTGCCTAACTAGCGGATGCTTCAGGAAAAAATGGAGTAATGGCTCCATGGGGTGGACTCTCAGACAATACTGTTCCAGCTGGAAAATTTTTTCCTAACTTTTAAGGACTCCTACAGTCCAGCCTTTCAGTTCCAGATAATGCACACAATTGAAGGCTTTAAACTTCTGTAACTGTCTATAGCTGAAGACTGTACATAATTCATTTGTTTTGGACACTGTTTTGATTTTGTGAAAAAAAAGAAGTGAAATGAGCCCATGACTGACCTCCTCTCAAAGGAACTTGGTCTTTACACAGCACCTACTGAACTCCAGTGCTCTGTTGTTGCTCTAATTCAATTTTATCTGTGCAGTGACCTGTAACACCGTCACCACACAAACATACTACACCCAGGTTCAAAGTCATTTCCAAAGTACATGTTAGGGAAAGAGACTTCTTTCCTTACTAGAACCTGTTTTTGTATCTGTTCATTGATGATGGACAAAAGCACACCTAGCAATTTGAATGCAATTTAATAAAATATTACTAAAAATTCACAAGGCAGTAATAACCCTAGATCATGCTACTTTTTTTTTCTCTCTCTCCTCCCTCGTCCTTGAACTTCTAATGGCAAGCAGCTGTACAGCTTTCCTCTTGCTCAAGAGGAATGAAGAAAAGTATGATGGAGGTGCCTACAGCTCAGTAAAAATCATCATTCTTCAGAAATGCCGATTTCCTTCCAGCACAAAGCATATAGTTTTCATACAGCAAGCAACATCCTGCACTACATACCTATTTACAGGCCACTAGCATGTGAGGATGAAAAACAAGATAAAATGCAAACCTTGACTCTCCCTTATCCCAATGGATTGCTTATTTCAGACACCAAATTTTCAACATTTCAAGGATGTAAGGTTATCCAGACAAAAAAAGTCTAAAGCTTAAATTACATAGTAAGATATTTGTACACAATCTCCTTTCAGAAAATTTTTATCTGTCATTCACAATGCTCTTTTACATAGCCATAATAAGTAGAGAGAATTCAGTAGAGGAGTAAATGGATATCCTGGGGAGAGACCAGCACTCAGACTATTTGTCCGTAGGGGACACATAACTAGCCAAATTGAAGGACTGAAATGTAGGCATTCTGCCATAATTCACATGGTCTGAACAGCTAACAAAAGCATAAATAAATAAATAAATAAATCTGAAATAAAGGATACTGTCAAGGCCAGAAACTCCAAAATTAGCCACAGTAGCCATGCTTTGGTTTGTATTGCACAAGTCCTTTTCTGTGCCATGCACTGTCTCTTATCCTGGTCAGGTTACATATCAAAGCAGATGAATCCTCCTCATCACTCTACAGAGACAACCATTTACTGTGTTTCAGCACCTGCTTTCTTCTTCAATTTGAATTAACAAGAAGACAAAGGAGCAGGCTGTTCATGCTTTTGTCACAACTTTATACTCACTTCAGACCAGATGACATAGAGCTGCCCCAAAGTGTCACCTTATTACAACACATGCCAGACATCTTTGTGGGAGACTGAACTGTCATAGCAATAAAGCCTTCATCTACACCCTACTGAAAAACAGTTCTTCAAAGCATAAGAATCCAACAGTTTAGGAACAGAAACTAGATTTCAAGTATGTACTTTGCATCTTAAAAATCTGCTAACTTGCAGTGTTCTTGCAGGAACTAAATTTCATTGTAAAGTTCCCATAATCTTAATTGTGTGTTGCTCCAGAACTTCGAAAGGACTCACTCATCAAGTATTTGCTCTAACTCAAAATAATCCTACTGTCCTAGTAACCTTCACAAAATAGAGGCCCAGTCTTTATAAAGTAATTGTGGGCATAGTAATTGAAATACAGTCCCTTTGGTGATCCTTCAGAATCTGGTAATTTGCAAGAACAAATATGTAGAAACAATCCCTATTCTGAGCTGTTGCAATGACCACAAAGGTATGTTGTTTTCCCTAGTCCTTATAGGAATGGCAATCACAATATAAAGTACAAGTACTTAGTATGCATTCACATTAAAATGCCTTCTACAAGTTGACCCATTTTGAACAGGTTTCAGTAGAACAGCTTACAGGTGGGTATGTAAGTACAGAGCACAACAAAAGTGGTTTTCTTTTTGGCTGAAAGTCATCTTCAGGAATAATTCACTCCATGATGAGCCCAGGACATCTAGTCAGTACACATGAAGGACGAAAAACTTCCCGCATTCAAATTTTAATCACTCTTATTATTTGATATTATTAGGAAACAATGTCAGTCACACCAATTTGGATGAAAGTGTGGTTTATGAGCACTTTCAAGAACATTCATCTCTCAAGTAATAAATAAGGAGCAAAGCTAGCACCTAAGTTCAAAAGGCCAAATTCTGAAAACAAAGCCAGTAAGGTATTCTCTGGCTGACAAAACAGACACAGAAGCAGAAATATTCTTCAGCAGAAAATCAGAAAACTAAGAGGGTGCGCTCCTGTCAATTTGGCACATGGACCAGGCAAGATGGATAGCACAGGAACGACACAAAGAATGCCTATCCCATTTACCAGGCCAAGTCAGCATGGTTTCACCACAATCAACTAAGAGGTCGTAGACACAAACAAATTGCTACTAAGTAACATATGAACTTAGATTAACAATTCATCAATACTCCAAAATTAAAGAGGATTAAGAACTTCATCTTTCCTTTAGGTCAAGAGCGTGTATACAGCAAATATCAGACATAGCAAATCAGACTGAAGTAGAAAAAAAAGATAAAATAATCAGTTCCCAATCCCTTACATCCGAAGAACATTTTATTTCTCCTTTAAATCATCACAGTAGTGAATGGTGAAGAATACTACTTCAGAACAAAAAAGATTAAATGTCTGTAAGGACAACATACCAACAAAAAGCACTTAAGTGAGACTACTTTTGATATAATCTTATTAATTTTACAACAAATTATTCCTTCAGTCTAGTGAGTAAGACATGACCAAGAGTAGCTGTTACTAAGTAGAGAACCCTATATGAAAGTGATTGTCTCACTAATTCTTCAATAATATAAACTTTCACTGAAAAAAGATAATTTCTATTCCTTGTAAAATAGATAACTCTCCCCAACTGATTAGATATAAGGCTCAAAGGTCTCTTCAGACAGAAAGAAATACCAGCAGATTTTAAAAATCCCCAACAAGAATCCAATATATCCCTGCTGTACCTCACTTTTCTTACTGCTTTAAGTTTCAAGTCCATAATGATTTCAAACACCTTCTAATCTAGGGATCACTAGAACAGATATAAGCAGCAGACATATTCTTGGACAAAATCCTTCCAGTCTGAGTATTGATATTTACAGATCTTGACTTTACTGTTACCATTTCTCCTGTAGGATTTCCAAAAAAAGCGTGCTTGCTCATTGAACAAAATGTTGTAAATAGCCTGGCAACTTTTCAAGATATTAAACTATTTACAGATAACTGAGGTAAAGTTTTGATTTTTGTGTGGAGTTTTCAAGCATAAAAAGAAACAGTGTCACTTTAGTCCTTTGGAACCTTTGAGAAAAAGCAGCTCCTACACGAAAAAACAAACCCCCATAAAGTAAAAATAAAATAATAAAAAGGCTAAAGCACTTGAAGTTTTTAAGTTTTGGTTTTTTTCCCCATACAAAATTACCATTGGTACTCTTACACTGTGCAATTAAAACTAAATCTCTAGAGGTTAATAACTTGAAGTTTTGTTACTGGTAACCCTCAACTCAGAAAAGATTCAACAATTTCCACCTGCCTGAAGCATCCATCATTACACTGGAAAGAGAAATAAACTTTATTAATAAACTGTGTATTGCATTAGGAGCAGCACTGACTTTCTCTACCTCTCTTCTTTGGTAAGACCCAGAAACTACTGATGGGAAAGATAGATGTTTAATTTTTAAAGTTTTATGGAATATAGAAAGTATTAAACTTAACCTGTCTTTTCATAAGTGCTGTAAAGACACCCAGTGCTGCTAACACTTTCACACATTTTTGGATTTAATTATGTACCATCAATATTAATGTCATTTGCTAAGAATCATCCTTCTCCAGTGCTGCTACACTGAAGATGATTAAGTGCTTCAAGGAAGCTGTAGAATAGGTAATATTAATACTGTATTGATCTTGAAAGCTACACATCAGCAAGGCAGAAAATATTAAACAGCAATAAAAAAGGTGCTGCTGGATAATAACTTTTATGACAAGAAATTATAGCTCTATTCAGGACAGCATTAACAGGCAATGAATTACTTGTAAGAGTCAAACCAGCAATCCAAATACCAATAGTTAAACCTATTTCAAATCCAGTGAGAATGTTGTGAAATAAGTTGCAACTCCATTAACCATCAGGAAGAGCAAGAACAAGGGTAGCATAAACTTGATGTCTCAAAACACACAGTTTAATTTGAATGTAATTTTTTTTTCTCATCTGCTTTGTCAATTGGATAAGGTAAAGAGTAATAGGACCTTTGCTTAAAGAAACAGCTTTTCTGGTCCGGTACAGAACTGTGTGCATCTCAGAAAACATTTATTGCTCTACATCTGAGAAACAGAAAGAAATAAACTCATACCCTTCAGTGATTCTGAAGCCAGATCTCCTCCCTTTTGGGTTCCTTAACAGCAGAGCAAAAATTGATGCTGGTTTGTGAGATTAAAACAAAAGCAAAAATACGCTTTTGGAGAATTTAACCTAAAATATATGCATGCAAGTTGGTACTAACAGATACAGTTTCCTATAATTTTAATGAATCTGGAATCATCGAACCATAAAGTTAAAAGGAAGGTGTTTTTAAATTTTTCTCCAGAGCAACCATACAGAAATCAGCTAAACTGATCTTGAGAATTGTTACAAACAATAAAGAACCACCTCATTCATTCTCAATAAAAATTCTGATCATGGGTTCAAGTGAACTTCAAATCAATTCTCATTCCCTCCAGTACTCATTTAAAATGATAAATAACCAAAGGCACTGAAGAAGTTTTCTCCCAAGCTGTCTGTAGTAAAACAGATTTCAAAAGATCTATTAGGTGTGAATATAAATGCAGTATATATAGTTTAACACAAGTAGTATTGTTTACTAAGTAATTCACTCTTTCCTGAACTGTCTCCTCACAATATATTTGCAACCAAACAACGGAAGATACCAGTTCTTCCAAACCATCATAGCTTTAACGATGCTTGAAGAGAGGCAATCCACAGGACCACTAATGAGCAAGAACACAGTAATTCCTCCAACAGGCATGGAAGAAGAAAGCTTCCTGATCCTTTTTGCATCTAATTTTTGTAGTCTTGGTGCATTACATACTAGTGAACACAGTAAGTATACTTCCATTTCATACACATTTCATACTAAACATCTTCCAAGCCCTAGACTTGAAGTTTCAAAAAATGGCTCGAGTGTTCCTGAAAGCCACAGCATTTGGCACTTCAGCATATCTGAACATCATCTTCTGAAAACCAAAGTGTATGTCAAGAGCTTAATCTGATGCCTTTTGGGAGCAATTGGAGCCTTCTTACTATTCTGCATGACTCTGGGTAATGTTTTACAGGGAATAAAAGGAACTGGAGGTGAAACTGCTCCTGTAATGACATCCAGACTGCAAAGCTCTCCAGGCAAAAACTACGGCATCAGGATATGGACATAGTACAATTAACTTGGAAATAACTTCTACGTAATTTTATACATTAAAATCTGTGAATTTGCATGCAATTTATGGATGTACCAATATTTTTCCTGTAACCAAAGATTCTGCTAAGTATCAGTCATATTAGCTATGACTTCCTGTGACTAGTTTTGAAAGCGGTTGCGTCTGGGCTTTACTTAAACTTTTTCCAGGAAATGTTTACAGAAATTTATTCCCTAATGACCATTACATATTCTCCACATATGCTCTTCAATAATTATTTTACTATGATAATACTTCTGGCATTGCTGCTTCATCCGTTTCTTAACATCATTTCATATTTGTTCATTATGCACAGCAATGGAGTTGGTATTGGAGTACCACATAACCCCATCATGTGGGTGAAAGCCTGGTGTGCTAACCCATGACAACAGCCCCACTCTGGCTCTGAAATACCAGCAGAGGATTTTGCTACTCCCCCTGCCCAGATACACGGCAGAGGACAAAGGAAAAGGTATGGGAAGAACTTTCCCCGATCGCTTAATCTTCTGTCGAAAGATTAATAAAAATATTTATCACGCTTAAAATACATGCACTTCCTGAAGTCCTAGAGAGAAGCTCTACATCCGCCACGAAACCAACCTCCACTTTTCAGTAAAACTGCATGATGAAGTTTTAGGAATTTGAGCTCAGCTAAAAACTTTAAAGTGGAAATGAAAGTGGTGCGGATTTGCAAATATGACTAAGCAGATACAGTCCATGAATCATCGTCCATCTACATCCTAGTCAACTGAACTTTCATTTAGCAAAGTAGGACCATACAAGTCCTATACAAGTAAGTTAATTCAAATTACATTTAACTGAAATGAAGGAAGCAATTCACACTTCATAGCTATTGTTTCACAGGCTCTCTTGTAAACTCAGGAAATAATTTCAACACTTCTGAAGCTCTTTTCATGTTTGGAATGTTGTCTTTGCAACTATTTGAAAGGCCTCAAAAACCTATGCTAAAAACGTCAATATGATTTGTACTCTATCTACTCATTCAAGTATTTGACTTCTGAAAATTGGATTGTTACACAAATAAATACTACAATTCTGCAAACTTCTTGCATAATGCTATTTTTCACTCAAGAACCTCAAATTCCTGATCATTCTCAGGAAAAATGTCTCTGACATTACTTCAGTGTAAATCAAAATAAGCCCCAACTACAATAATTTTCCATCACCCACTATTTTTACCTTTTTGGAATTTTGCTTCAACTTCTATTATTGCCAACCACAGAACTGAATTTCCCTTTATGTTGCTAGTTCCACCATGAGACTTTCTAGTCATGATCCATGCTCCTTGTTTTTTGATCTTTCCCAACACATTATTTGCCACCACAGTACATTCAGGAGGAACAGGGAGGACCGCAGGAGAGAAGAAACTAATTTCCAGTGCCACAATCAAGTATAATTTAAATTATATGAAGATGCAGTCAGGATTTTTTTTATTTGGAATTTTATATATATATATACACACACACACACACACACTATGCCAACTTAAATCGTGCCTAGGAAGTCCACATTATATATTCCCAGAAATTCATGGCATTTTTCAGCAGTCAGCTCTATTAGATTAATGTAATAACACTGTCAGCCAGCATGAATAATTCATAAGTGGTATGATTGGATTTGTCTGCTCATTGCATTTTCAATTTGAATAATAGTCGTTTTATTCAATTGAAAATATCTTTTTTCTCTGAATACTCTACTATTATATTTAGTTGGAGTTTGGACAGCAAAGGAGGAAAGGAATTGCCTATTTGTATTGTATTGGTATACAATCAAATTCCTAGATTCTGTGAGGTGCTCTCCTTACTATAGCACTAGAAAGATAAAGTCTTATACCCTTATGCTACCATTATAAATAGTACAGTCATCAGAAATATTTTGAATTGGTAAAATTAGGCTAAATATTTCCAAATGTTTAGTTGCCAATTTTATAAGAAAGAGAGCTTTGTATTGGTCCAACAAGGATGGCAAGTACAATGTAAGTGCTTGTCTATATGGATAAACAAGCTGGAATGGCTGTTCCAAAGCAGCTTCCACAGCACTTGCTCTTATTTCAGAAAAAGTGCTTTTTTACACATTAATAAAGCGTAGAAGCCAAGGCACCCTCAGGCTTTGGCTGCATCAAGTAACACAACCCTCATAAAGACGCAATGTGAAAGAGTTACTGTTTTTCAGTATGTACATGGGAGTATTTCATAAGGTTTTAATCTCCAGTCTCATTCCTTTCACACAGTAGACAACTCCTTAGTGATTTATAGGGATTGATCAGGTTGACCAATGCTGTAAATAGGAATGGGCACAAGAACTCCAACAGAAGATTCAATCTTCTGATGAAGGAGACCTTTCCAGCCTGACTTCAGACAGGCCATGCAGTGTTGTAGTGATGCCGTTCACCATTTACAGACAGAATCTGTCTAAGAGGGGGAAACCTGAGGTTTGCAGCGGAAGGCAAAAAGACTTCTATTTCAAACAATAATAAAATTCTATTGTTTACTCTGTCTTGAAAAAGAACTATGGTATTCTACTTAACAAACCCAAAATAGATTAAAAACTAATAATTTTTTTCTTCAAAAGTTGTAAAGAAATAGGCTGTTAGTTCTGCAGTCTAAAAAAAGAGTAGTCTGACATTTCAGTTTATTTTGTTCAATGTTTATATTGCCATTCTGTCTCTCTCATTACCCCCCCATTTGCCACTGAAGTAGACTTTATTAAAAAAAAAAGGACAAAAAAGAATTTCTTTTAAGCCTTTATAAAAAAATATTAAGATTACTTTTTTCCCAAACAATCCCTTACATTTAAAGACAGGAAGAGCTCTTTTGCTTTTATGTAATCAGTTCCAGAGGCATTTGATTTCTTTTTCTCCAGCTAGTGAAACCAGGTATGTACATTTTGAATCCAAGAGTACCCAAGGGAGAAAGAAAGTATAATAGCCCTGTCTATATCCTACATAACTTTCTAATTTCTCAAAATTGTTAATCTTTTCAAGCATATGAAACAATAAGCTGAATCCCTTTACTTTTATGTTAAATACAAGTGTTCTTTCTTGGGCTTGATTTTTCTGAAATGTTCAAACATGGAGGACGTTTGAAGACAGAGTCTGGAGCATGGGCTGGGGCCTTACAGGAAAACAAAATAGTAAATGAAACTGTGGAGGGCTGTGTTATGTACTGGTCCCTGCCAGCAAAGGTCAGGGCTTGGGCTGTGGTTGTGGTTATGTCCCTCCAACAAGATTGGTAGCCAACTTCATCTTTTATGCTGTTATTTACAGGGACATCTGCAGAGGTTGGACAGCCCCCACCAGAGGTCTCCCATATTTTTTCTATTCAGGTAAAAAAAAAAAAAAAAATGTTGATATTAACAAAAAAATTTAGGATTATAAATTTTACCTTAAAAGTTTAAAAATCAGAACTAAAATATGGAAAATAACAGAACATGACAATGATTTTAATAAGATACCTGGTAGATGTAGAGATTACTTAACAAAAGACAAAAATCCCCAAATTTCAGGGCTGCTTTACTGTTCATATTCATAGATGTAGCACTAAACAAAACGGGTCAGAAACTGCGTGCAACTTGCAGACATTTCAGCGAAATGAAAGTCCTACGTACTGACTGTATCACCTGGCACACCATCTCTCTAGAGACTGCCTAGAATTTACTTTTAAAACAAATCTGAAACAAAACCCAAAACAATCAACATGAAAACCCCACCAAAACATCACCAAAGCACCCCAACAGTGCAAAGGAAAACATGATGTATTTGTGGTTTACTGTTTGGGACTAACAAAGGCTGTAATTCAACATTAAAATGGCTCCTGTACAATTTAAAACGATTGTTAATAAAACCATAGTAAGATTTTGAGAAGGCAGAATGACTTGCTCATAAATGCATTTTTAACTCAGTTTGCATTCCCAGCTTTGTATAAAAAGGTAGTTCATCAAAACAAAGGCAGAATAGAAGCAGTTTGTAAGATGAAGATGCCATTTTAAAATATTTATAAAAGGATTATAGAAATATAGTGAGATAAAATACATATTTTATTAAAATGCTAGCAAGAAAAAGAAGCAATTTCTACCCAATTATTAATGGAAGCTGAAAATACACACGCATATAAGAACTAAGGGATGTTAAGCGTGACACAGGGCAGTGATGTCAATTTAGTGGTCCATTCTCTGCAGAGTGTGAAACAAAAATGGTTGAAAAATAATCTAGCAGATGTGGCACTTGGGGACATGGTTTAGTGGTGGACTTGGCAGTGCTGGGTAGCAGTTGGATTGGATGATCTCAAAAGTCTTTTCCAATCTAAACAATTCCATGATTCTATGTTTCTATACCCATAATCCTGGCAATCAAAAAGGAAAATTCAAGTCATAAATGAATTTGCAAGGTCTAGCTTCAAACTATACAAATATGATTATAAATCAAAATTCTACAAGCAACGCTAGACAGCAAAATATCCTAATGCTGTTACCAGGTGTTACAGAGTAGAAGAGTAATTCTAGATAGACAAAAGTGAATAATATTTTTTGAAAGTAAATACAGTTGTCAATGCCTTCAAGTTCAGGCATCACAAACGACACTGTCATAAATAGTACTGAAATTTGATGTAAAAATTTCTGATTGTTACCAAGTGGAAATAAAAAAAAAAAATACTCCGAGAAGGACAGGTGGGCCCCCACGAGACCGTAAGTCTATGCCAAGTGTGAGACACTTTCAGTGTCCAGCTGCACACCATCTTCAGTAGGAGGACACTACAAGATGGAGAAAGTTATCAGTGTTATCAGCTTGGTGACATCAGATTTGGTGTCATTTGTAGTATTCTCAGCACTGTTTGGCAGAAGCAGAAGGGTCCTTTTGCTTTCAACAACAAAAATGTATACTATCTCTAAAATAAATACAAAACAAGAGTATTTACTGCGGAGTTAACCAAAACTAGTCAAGGTCACACATTCTAGTGATGACATTTAACAAAAAACCCATTATTCCTTTGTAATTTCGAACTCATATCTCAAAAGAGATATTCCCAGTTTCCTCTGAATGTTCATAACACAGTTCTCTGATGGCCTGGGACTTGTGGCCAACAATTTTCAGCCACACTGTTCTCATTTCAGCAGTGGTAGAGTAAGGGTCAAAACAGGTCATATACTGGAAAAGTCACAGCAACTTCTTTTTTTTCTTTGTCTGCTTTTCCATAAACAGCAGAGAAATTTGGCACTAAGCCAAATACTTATTTATAGACAACATTTATTCTTAGGTATTTATTTTAGTCACCAGAGAACAATTGCAGCTAAATGTACTTATTACTATCTGGAAATCTATTTTTTTAAATATCCTCTGTCAACATAGGTTTTTTTGTTGCTCTAACTGTATTTCAACCTCTATGCTCATGCTGTGTGTATTAGCCACATACATTTCCACCAGCTCAGAAGCTGCGTGATTTTCCTAACTAAAAGAGGCAATCCTGGAGTTCCCCCTCAGTCTTTATGTAAAAAACCCCAGTTGCTCTGCATGCTGGTTTTCTTAAATAAATGCTAGAATAAAAACTGAGTCTCAGGGTTTTGTACTGTGACTTGAGTGAGCAGGTCATTGCTGACTGAATCAAGTTTCTTATGAACCCTCTGCAGCGACCTAGACTTTCAATTCAGAGCCATCCATCCGCTTAAAATTCAAGCTTCTGTCAAGGACTCTCCTCTTACTTTATACAAGAGCAACATTTTCTCTTTACATGTTCTGTATCTTTCCCTGTATCATCTTTCGTCTGCCTCATTTGTCCCACACTGAGGACAAGGCCTGAACTGACCTCGGTCTCCATATGTTTGCCAGTTATTTATTGACATATGTTCAGCCCAACCTTTGCAAGGTAAGAAATTTTTGTTTACTCCATTCTGCAGACTGATAACCAGGCCAGGGATCAGATCATTGTATAATACAGCTACAAGTGCTTGTGCTTGCAAACTCCATAATACCAGTGTAACATATTTCAGCCAGCTCTTGCACGTCAGCTATCAGCAGGGATTTTCAGAAGTTTCTATGCTGCTTACAGGGCTCAAAGGGATGTTGTCATTGCACTAAACCCAGGCCTGAAGAGGCACAAAACTGTGTGCATATGCAAAAATCAGCTTAATGCTCCCGACTCCTCACAAAACCTTCCAGATTCTATTTCCTCTACTGAAAATAGGGAATCATAAGGACAAAGGAAAAAACAAAAACGAATCAACAAACCAACAAAAAAAAAAAAAGGGGGGGGGGCAAAAAAAACCAATTCAGAGACCAGCAGCTGAAATCACTGAATATGCAGGATGCCAGACAGCTATCTCTGCTTTCTCAAGTTCGGAGTGCTACTGCAGTAGTGACAAGTGACCTATTACCTAGCATCTCATTTTCGTGTTCAACATTTGATATTCCTTTTTATTGAAAAGGTGACAAAATTCCTCCTTTTGTGATCCACTGTTTCACCAATGGATTTTTACCATTGTCTTTGAAACAACGCAGTGACACTAGTGTCTTTAGAAGCACTGTGTGGGCAGAATGCAACAAAAGCCATGTGCAGTTTTTTCCCATAATGGCTTTTCCATTATTAATGATAACTTAGAATGATCTAAACTGTTGTGAGGTGGTTACTGGCCCCATATTCTACGTAGAGCCATTAACTGTTTCTCTGATTATACCAAAATGCATCTCAATTCCCCATCTATCTCCCCTGCTACAATTGCTTCATCAATATTCATAAGATCCAAGGGCTTGATATTGATTACCGCATCTAATGGACTCATTATGCAAAGTCATTGTGACCTCTACAGCAATTCTACTTTTCTGACTAATCTAGACGCTTGCTCAAAATATTTTGAGACACTGGTACCGACACAGGAGCAAGCAGAGCAGTAAAAACCCACCACAGCATCTTTAAACGATGATACTCTGACAGCATGGACTTTTTCCGTGCCTGTACGAGATGTCACGCAACCCTAAAAGCTCTGTCACATAATCCCCAACTTAATAGGAGCCCTTGTTATCACACAGCAGAAAGAAGTAGTTAATATTAACTGATCATTATTAACATTCATTATGGAAAATCAATCTGATTGTGCTATAACCTCCTGCTGCAGTCAGCTGGGTTATTCTGATATTTACACAATATTGAGTTCCTGCTAACCAAAATTGTGGCAGTTATATAACATCTTTCAATGTCATGGTGATTCTGCAAACAAAATCTACTCCATTTATCAGCACCAAGGTACAAAATAAACACATTCTGCAAACACTTTCTAATGGCAAATATTTTCCTGCTTCATCTGTCTAATATTATTAGTGACAGGCATTCTTTTTTGAAAATATAAGAACAAAAAAGTGCAACTACAATGTGAATTCATCTTTTATTCTCAAAAATCTAACCTCTTCTGGAAGAATGATATTCATTGGAAAATCAATTTTAAAAAAAGTCAAATAAGAACAAAATGACAACACTTTCCTATGTTAAGAAATTGAAAGAGTGAAAATAAAAGCTAGACAAATTCTAGAGTAGAAATTAGGAGCAATATATTAAACTAAACAAATAACTCACAAGAATGAATGACCTAGAAGGAAGGTGAGTACGCTACCACTTGGATTCTTAAAAAAAATAAAAAAAATCTGTAACGCAGAAACTAATATCTGGATTCAAGAATAATTTAGTAAAATATTATTGGTACAACTGCAGCTGTTCCATTATAGTTAACTAGGGAATCATTTTGGGGATGTTTTCTGCTAACTACAAATTATTAAATAAAGATGGAAAAAAATTAGTACACCTACTTTTTCAGGTCAGTTCCACCACCCCTCAACCTCCTCCCAGTAATTTTTTGTGTCAATGTTACAATGACTATCAAACTGGTTCTATTCTGTATTCTGGAATAATGTCTCTCTGTCAGAAAGTAAAATTTTAATTCAAATTTGGATTTAATGCTGAAATACTGTTTGAAGGCTTGCAAAATAATATCAAATACTACATATATATAAATATTTACACACAAGATTGACACATTATTTTATTCTTTAATGTGAACACTTGGTTAAAGACTTCCACAATATAGTCGCACACTGGTTTTGGACTTGTCTGCTATGACTGCGTCACAGCAGAACAGCTTTTGTTCACATTGCTTTAATCTTCTCCACTGAAAATTAATGCAACCCAAATATAAGCTTCATGTATTTCAAATAATTTAGAGATACATTTCCCCTACACATGTGTAACTGAAAAATTTAGTATCTCAAAAAAGCGAAACATTTTTATCAACAGAAAGTCAACCCAAATGAGAAGCCTGAAGAAAAAAAATGGTCAGCCGTAGTCAGAAAGTAGAAGGAATAGATTATTCTCCCTAAGTACGTTTGCAAGTGCATCTACAGCTGATCTCTGATTTAAAACACGATTTGTGCAGCATTTTCATCTTTAGCAGGAAAACACAGCAGAACACAGGCATCTGATTCAGGCTTTGCTTTTGCTGCACCTGAGACTCTTCCTAAGTAAAGGTGGAGCAAGATTACGGCTGTGTTTGGCCTATTTTATGCAGTAGTTTAGCTGGCTTCTTGAGAATTAGCTGAAACACACCTAAACATGATACAAACCAAACACAGATTGCCATAAAATCTGTATTTTCAACTTTCACATTGAAAGCAAATCTATATTATGCTGCAGGATAACAAAGCATGGCTCCAGAAAAGTGTTTGCTTAATTACAGTAATTCATAGGTTTCATTATACTAGTCATATCTGGGCATGGGCTAAAAGCCCAAATTTTATCTTCATTCCGAAATTTCTATCTTTTGAGAAGTATGATCTAAAAGGACAATATTTTTCTCCAGACGGGAAACCAAAATTAAAAATTCAAAGCACATACTCCCATTCTGTTTCACAGCTGAAATTTCTGCCAAGCAGCAACTCTCTCAGCAAAAACTTAACACTGCAAAAATTTCAAAGGTAGAACTAATTAGGAAGCAAGCACAATGAACTCAAGTAACATGAATTCAAACTTGAAATCTTCAGTCAGTATTTAGATGTGTGTCTGAAATAAGAGCATTTACATGTGTAAAATGGCAACTTGGATTTACAGAACTCCAAAAATTCATTTCCCAAATGCAACTAATATAGATGTGTTTGTTATCTATCTCATTATAGTCACTATTCACACTTATACACAAGAGCACAAATGTATACAAATCACTGAATTCCAATATCCTTATCAGGGCTTAGTCTCTGGTGTACAACAAGCCGTTATAACGCATCTGCTGAGAGTATGTAGAGGGTTTGTAGGTTAACCTTCAGCACGTGCTTGAGCAGAGGTCACAGAGGACTGAACAAATTAGCAGCTATGGACAGGGAAGAGGGTGGGACCTTGCTCTTAAAGCCAGTCCAAGGGAGGAAACAGCACACCATGACTACACAACCCAACTATGCACTGCCTTCTAAATAGAGCAGCCTTGGAGGAGTGCGGTCAGATGAGGGTAAGGTGCTATTCACTCTGAAAGGACTCAGATCTTACTCTCAAAAGTTAAAAAGGCAAGTACAGTTTATTAAATTGTCTTTAAACTGAGTTCCTTATGTTATTTTTTCCAAGTCCTAATTATTAGTCTCTTTTCCCCCAAATAGTTAGGCAGGCCTGTTTATTGATTATTCATCCGACCAACATTATCTCAACATTTCAAGGAACTTAATTTACATTATATGTGTATGCTAAAAGTCTAAAAAGCTGCAATGGTTAATTCTAAATATAAACCTACACTGCATCCGCTTCTGAGATTACCACACCCTTGAGCAGAAAGGCTCCAAATGTTTGGGAAGCTGCAATGTCAATGCTGCAAATAACCAGCATTTTATAACTTTATGAATGAAGTTACCAGACTTGATTCTGCACCTGCTAAAAGCCTATCAGCCTTCCGGACATATCTTTCAGATGCTCTGTGAATACCAGCAGAATAAAACCAAGACATATACTCTCTACGGATGGTACTAATGGGAATCAAGAGACATTTCAGTACACTTCAAGTTACAGCAAAAACTGTTACCTCAGTTTGCCCCTCATGATGACCGCTGCTGTAGTTGTTTCATTTAACAACGAGGCAATAACTGACTAACCCGTAACTCTTAATTTTATTCCTTTCTCTGGGAAGCCGTATATCAGACTTAATTAACAAAGGCAACACAGGACAAATTAAAGTCCTATTTCACAAAACCTGAACAGCCTGCAACTTAGTTCTGTGTTTATTCCCTATTAGAGGTGCTGAAACCTGTCAGACCAAGTTACACAGGTTCAGTTCTAAAATCCTGCCTACAGAAGCACCAAAGCGGCTGCCAAGGCCAAAACTGAGCTATGAGGGTCAGCATAAAACCAAACAGGATCTATCAAAACTTTTCCAATTGCAAAAATGGACTCTGAAAAATTAGCTATGTGGCCAAGATCTTCCATCCACCTAAAACCAAATATTGCTATTGCACAGTACCATCTACATCTGAATATAAAAATCAACAATAGAATTTATAATTGTCTGACACAATGTAAATTTACCCTGATACCTTTAGTATTAAATAGCTTCCAGACATCAAGATTGTTCGGTCCTTCCAATAAAGGAGGTGTTTATAAAAAAAGTAAGGTCTAATCAAAATATAAGTCATGTAAATTCAAATGAGGTTGAATTGTGGAATCAGCACAATTGTGACACTAGCATAATGAATACGATAGAAAGAAATGAACTTTGCATGGTTGCTTTTTACTATGCATAAATTTGATCAATCAGCCAAATATTGTCATAATCCTGTTTATCCTAATCTGTAAAGGTATCATAGAAACTCCATCCTATTTCAAAGATTTTTTTTTTAAATCACAATATGCAGGGAACAAAGCAGAAAGTACTCTTACAAACAAAAAAAGAATGAGAAATCAGCTAAACTTCAATAGGGAATGATACAAAAACCCCCCAGCGCTGGAGGTTTAAAGGATGATGGTCTTCTGATGGTTTTGTTGGACGGATGGATGCTCCACAGAAGGACAGATGGGGTTTGTTCCCTGCAGATTTTTTTTTTCTCCATGAGATGGACAGGTCAGAGTCCTATCAACAGGCCTGTAATCCTAAGGCTCTCACACATCTTCTGTTAGGAATGACACAGATCAGATATTTGTAACTTATGAGATGGGATAATTTACAGACTTTATGTGAGGTGTTCAAGGTGGGGTTGGTGGACCATTCAGCATCAAAGAATGGTCTGTTACACTGAAATATGTCTTGTCAGTTCAGTGAAGTGTGGCAAACTCTCAGACTATTAAGTCCCTCAGCTCCCAGGAGTGCTCATAGGGGCACAAACTTAGCTTCAGGCCACAGGCAAGGGGGCAAACTGTTGACCAGCAGATCCATCCCCAGCTGTGATGAATCAGCAACTAAGCAGTGCACAGAAGGGGACTATTATGAATAGCCCGTGCTTTTAAATTACATTTGTTTTGACAGATTTCTTGTCAAAGTAATGAGCATTTTTTCAAGAATTCCTTTAAGAAGAAATTAAAGGAATAACAAAAAAAGCTAGAAAAACAGCAGGTGAAAGAAATGGAGGTGCCCATGACAGGTAAAAGGGCTTCCATAAACACTGGAATTACCAAATTTACTCTGCTTTCCTACCAGTTTGATATGAAAGGTCCTCCCTTCTCTAACCAGTCATTTATTTTTCACTAAGTTTGTTGGAGCTTAATTACTTTTGACACTTCACCTGCTCCATCACATTTGAAACAAGCCAACAGGATCCCAGAGGGAACAGTATCTTCTTCATTAGGAAGGAGGGGACAGAGACACAGAAAAATGAAGTAACTTCAAAGCTGTTTCCAGGAGGAGTGTATGCTGCAGCATGAAGGAAGAACTTGCTGAAAATCATGAGAGGCAAGAAGCCCAAACAAATGGACTTCGCACAGAATTTGTTTTCCAATCCATCTTTCAAGTTTTAAGAAACTGTCATCATACTGGTCTTGAGTAGCATGTATCTGAGGATGAAGTGGTTTAGATCTCCTTTAGGACTTCCTATATTTAGAGCAGCACAACCTAAAAAAATCAGGAAGTTTCTGTTCTAAAGTTATTTTGTCAAAATTCAAAGCTGAGTGGAAACACCTTTTTACAACAAATTCAGTTTAAAAGTACACGCTACTGAAGGAGACTGAGGTAAGATCACTCAAAAACCCTTTCGGAAAAATAGCTGCGAGAGGCGGTGAAATAAAATTTCTTACAAATCTCTGCATTATGTTCAAAAGCTTCTATGCAAAACATATTTTTGTCAGAAAACTCTCATAGAAAGGAAAAAAAAAAAAAGTATTTCCTGTCCAGTTCTGGCATCTTGCCTTTCAGTGACCAATAATAACAGCTCAGTAAAAACAGAGCGCAACACACAGGATCCAAGTGTTTCCTCCAGATGCACCTGCAGATGTCCCTTTGCCTTGCACATGAAAGAGTCCTCTCTCTGCTAAATCTCATGTTTGCAGGATGGTAATTTGAAATAAATACATTTAGTTACATCAACAGGATCTGATTTTCTCAGCATTTCTATAAGTTATTCCACAAGGAAGAGCGTTCTGCATGGAAATAACTGAAGACAAGAAAATATTGTTTTATCCACAGTTTCTGTATGATATTGAAGGTAAGCCTAACAAAAATGAAATTTTGTTAGACACATCACTGAAATTGAAATTTAAAACACAGATACAAATGAGAAAGACAAACTAGACTAAACTTCTAAAGGACTGGAATTTGTTGTTAAGCATGCAGCACCATTATGTTTCCACTTTTACTATTGCTACATTTCACTGTCATGGAGAATTTCTTCAGCCAACACTAAAAATACATTTGGCCAACACAGAAAACATTGAAATATGCTGAATTTTATTAAGTTCCATCACAGTGGTCATTCCTGAAGATGCACAGGGGAAGGTGTCAGTCAAACTGCACTAGAACTTCTTGCACTGGACTTATAAAAGTGTTTGTGCAGAGAGCAAAGAGGAAACATTTAGCCTTTCGGCTGCATGATTGCTCGGCTAGGGCTCCTCCTGTTCCTGATTCCTGGTTTGCAGAATACTGGGAAACAACAGAAGCAGAAACATGAATGGTTTGTTTAAAGTAAAACATCCTCCAACAAGCAACTCCACTGGATTATTAGGCTCAGAAAGTAGCTGAGCACTAGAGTGTTACTGCATATGAAAGGATGAGACAGAAAGGCTCTCAGCCAAACACGAGAGGGGTGTACAGCACCAAGAAACTACTGCAGTACAGAGAATCCTCTGCTTCTACAAACACAAACTGTGAAACATTCTTATAGTGATGACAGATAGAAAGGTTTTGGTGCAGACTTTGTATTCTGCTCTAACACTGCCCAGCTGTTTGTGTACAGTCGTCCAGAGAAGCGCTTACAAAAGCAGCAGCACCAAATAATGTGAAACTTTCTAGACACTGAAATGAGACCATCTGCTACATTCCTGGTCACCTCAACAGGTTTAGATATGCAAAGCCTCTGGATGTAGGTGTAAAACAATAGTATTTGCATTATTCTGCAGGAAAGTCACACTTTCTGTGTTACTTTTCTGTCATCGGTCTATTTTACGCAATCTACCAATTCCAGCGTCCAGAATTTCTGCTTTTTCTGGAAAAATATGCCAACATCTATGTATACTTATTCACTATAGCATTTACTTATCCAATACCATTTCTCAACTAAACAGAATCATACTGAAAAAAACTAAATATAAACTTACATAGGCAGAGATACACATGCAAATCAAATAAGAAGCTATTTTAAAAATTCCACAGGCAGTTAAAATTATTAACATTACCATCTGGAATTAGAAAAATTCTAAAAACATTCATCCGCAAGGAATCCTTCTAAGAAACATTGGTATAAGGTATCCATATGCAGACTTTGTTAACACCTTCCTATACACATCAAATTTATTTAACAAGTCATAAAATAAGTGGCTACGACACCATTGATGCAACCCTAATACCTCCCTTCTGAGTGCTGGGCAAATAAGTTTCACACAGCATCTAGGGGCTCAAGGTTTATAAGTTCTATGCCGTCCAACATTTACCCATATCCAAGGTAAATTAAGCAACAGCTTAGCAGGAATAATAGAAGTCTACTCTTTAATATTCTGATTCTATTGCAAAAATACAATCTCATACACAGATTCACAAATCCCGTAAGATTTACTAATTGTTAATTTAATTCGTACAGGTTACGGAAAGAAATTTTGTAAGATGTAGGTATACTGCATGCCTAAAGGTAAGACACAGGGAATTTATTTTTCAAGAAATTAAATCTGCATCCAAATACAACTTTCTATGGCTAATTTCCACTACTTGCTCAAAACTGAGTCAACACTGGATGGAGCTCCCTTCTTAAATTCTATCTGCATGCCAGTTTTGAAATCCAGTAACAAAATAACAGTCAAAGACACTATTTTCCACTACCAATGTGGACAGTGTTCTGAGAGAAGTTGTAACTGAAGGTCACAGAGGATTTCATTCCAGCACATCTCAGTTCTTGTTCCATGCTGAATGTATCAGCAAGGGTGTTGTTTATAATGGAGGGGGGGTTTTTTGTTGTTTGTTTTTGATGTATCCATGAGGAATTAGACCACCAACTGATTTCACACAGGCCACCCAAGTATTCCTTCAATATCAAAAGCAGAAAGCGATCCCTTTTTAAAACTTTAAAATTTTGCTTTTGTCCACAGTGCCGATTGCAATTTAACATAGCAACACACTACCACAGATACAAGAACTTTACTGTAAATCAGAACAGAGAAGTTCTGCATAAAAGCAAGGACTATTTAAAGACAAAACACAGAGCCATGATGGAATCCATGCATTCCAAACAACGTTGACATCATGGTACAGTACATCCCACAAAGTCAGTTTTCCATGCCCTAGGCAAACGCTCAACTGCCTTTTATCAGCACTATTACTCATTACCATGACAGCAATATAGGGTGAAATCGGCATCCGTTACATTGCATAGTTACCTTAAATGCCATCCAGCCACTGAAACACAGAGGGCTGGAAAATTACTTGGAGCAATATTGCGCTTTTGCTTGTGCTAGTGCATTTTGCAATTGATGCAAACACATTAAGACAGTTAATCAATTACAAATCAAAATCCATTCCCTCTACTATTAATGGATTCAACTTTGTTCAGGTAAAAGCATTGTGTTGAAATACTTTGAACTGAACATTAACAGTGTATAAATTCTGAGTAACAAGAGCTAAACAAACTCCTCCGATGAGTTTGTCTATTTCCAACATGAACTTCAGCAGCTTGAAAGGATCTTCGAGCTATTTTCATAAATCAACTGTTCTTCCAAGAGTTTTCAGGTAATGCAGGATGAAAATTGCACTGTCCATATTTTACATTACAGTGACTAGCCTATGGATAAAAGACTTGGCAAGAGAGAGCTGGTTTGAAACTCTACATTAAATCTGTAATATGGAATATTTTATTTTAAAAAAACAAACTAAAATTTGTACCCTTTCATTAAGCTGCTGCTTTTCCCCCCATTTATGTCACACAGATAGGACACAGATAATCAACCTGTACATCAGCAATCCCCACTTGTCCTGTGTGAATGAATATCACAGTACTCAATCCTGAAAAGAGATTCAATCATAATTTAATAGCTTTAAAATAAATCACTTTCATGTCAACATTACTGCATGGTTTTATAACTCGAACTTGATTTTCTTCCCAGGGAGGTCACAGGTGAAGTGTAACGTGGGTTCCAATGCTTCTCTAAAGTGACAGAGTCCCAATAGAAATACTAACAAGACTGCCTAGTGCTGATCCTAGGGGAAAAAACCTGTGCTGTAGATCTGTCATGGCCTTCCACAGCAGCTCACAGGTTAGGGTAGAAGAGCAAACTTGAATCTGCATCAACTGCTTTTCCTCAAAACTGACAGGACAATTTGATGTATTTCCTTCATCTATGTATGCAATTCAGAAATTTTAGTTTAGAAATTAGAAAGTTATTGCACTTTAGTTTCAGATTATTCATGACGTTTGATTTGAGAATACAACAGGGAGCATGTTCCTGATAACCCTCCTTTAGAGAAGTAAACTCAAGCTCCAATGCTCAGCTCTCAGAAAACAACTCTGCCTTAGTTTGATGGCCTGAGGCAAAAAACAAAGCTCTTGCTACTAGCTGAAGGCTATGAAGTACTATACTGAAAAAAGAGAAATAAAAATATCAACATTTCCAGTGATACTTCCCTCCAGAGTCAGAAAAGCTCTTTCTTGTTAACAAGAAGGATTTAAAAGGCTTCTGTCATGTATCATCCAGCACAGAGGTATCCATTAGTTTTATATTGTCTTTTTCTTCACAATGCCTGACTGTCCAAATTCAGGCTGAGAACGTGGGCATGATCACAGTCCCAGCTCCAACATGCTCCCGTCTCTTTGCAGCTCTCTCTGCTTGATTCAGTTTTCCATGTATTTTATCCTTGTGGCAGTTCTATTTAATAACAGTGTTCACATACAAACAGAATTGATATGTGGGATAAATTGATGACTTGTTCAAAGTTACGAATACTTTCTTGCTGAGGAAACTTCTTAAGTTCTGTGTTCACCGACCAATTCACTAGCCTATAATCCTCCTGGTCTGGCAGAATCTCTGCTGGCCACATAAAAACCACATCTTCTAAAGATGTAAAGCTTAAGCAATACATAAAGTGTACTATGATGATAAGAAATACCATTAAATGGAATTATTACCATACACAAGAAACCTTGGCTCTGTTCCATATAAAGGGCATCAACAATACCAGCAGAAGGAAGAAGACTACTATCAAGATTATATTTTAATTCTAAATTACATAACCTACTACTGTCCTGCAACTTGTTTGTAAAACAGTTTTTTCCACACCTCAGGTAAGAGATGTTGATAAAACACTAAAACTACCTCATTTTTTTGGTGCATAGTCAAGTGCCTGCTTAAATCTTAGCAAGTTTTTTCATCCTCCTTAATTACAGAAACACTTAAACATTTGCTTCGGCTTTTTATTCAGTGTTCAAACAGGTATTTCTGTGCTTTTGCCACACGGAACATAAAAATTACCTCTAGGCCACAAGCAGATATAGGAAGCAGCACCAAGTCTTACAAAACAGTGCTGTTCTTTGAAAGGGATTTAAATATTGTGATATAACCATCTCAAGCAATATCAAATAAAGGAAATGCTCATTTTGGATGTTTGTCACCAACTATGATGGACACACAAGTTACTTAGGTTTTCTTCATTCAGAAGAAGATTACTGTGAGGGGGGAAACTAGGCGCAAAATGAAGTTCTGGTAATGAGCACTGACATTTAGGTGAGACCCAAACACATTGCAACAGGAACAGGCTGCACTGATAAGACAACCTGAAGCCAACCAAATTAGTAAGTGGCTATTTTGTGTACTCTGGTATCTTCCAGTTAAGCAGTAAAATTTATTATCCCTAGGAAGATTCCAGACAGGCAAAATGATAATTCAGGATTTTAAAACTGTAAGTAACTTGGTCATTTGGACATACAAAGGATACATGTTTAATCCAAATTAATAAAAATACCAATCCTATTGCAACCATCAATTATTAATATGCTTGATAAAACCTTAACATAAAACCCTTGTTTTTCTGATGCAACATATCCAACACTAACATTTTCCAGGCACTCTCAAGAAGCTTTTCAGTTATAAATTAGTTCTTTAAACTACAAAAAATACATATATGTGTGTGTGTATACATACATATACATGTCCTTCTGACTGATGGAAGCAGTTTAGTCCAAATTTTCTTTATATTTACAGTGGTAAGATTAATTTTGGGTTTGTAATTGAATAGTCTTTTATCAACAGTATCTGTTGTTTATTCTGTTTTTTCCATGGATTCTGTTTATCTTCTTAAAAGCAAAATGTACAACTAGTCTTTTGCACTGGCAGTTCCATGCCTCATTATTGCTCCATAAAGGCTGGCTAATTTATCCCTAAAATTTGTAATAAAACATAAATATTACAATTTGCAATGATTTTTTTTCCTGCTAAGAATGAACTCCAAATAATAGACAGCCACAGTCTCTCTGCCGCACCAAAATCGTGACTTCTCCCCAAAGCAATTACATATTTCAGTAGTATTTCCAAGACAAACCAAAGAGGAAAATTCACTCTGCTGTTCAACTGATTGTGTCATCTGTGTAAGTGCTTTTACTTATCCCAACTATAGCAAATTTTAAAGAGCTCGGCAAGGAAGAGTTTACAGGAAATTACAGCTCCAAATACTGATATCCAAATAAGAATCAGCTTTGTCGGGGCAGGGACTTCAGATTTTGGCCTGCCTGCACTTCTGGAGACGAAGCTGGCAGGAAGTGGAAGGGGAAGCAACGCACTTCAGGCCAGGATAAGCAGCTCAGCAGGAAGCAAGGGAAGACAGTTACAGGCCAGTCAGCAAGATAATGAACACAACCCAACCTTACAGTAACAAGGAGAAAGAGAAGTTTGACTTTGATTTTGAGCTCCAAATTCAAACAATGCGATTAATGGTCGTCTGCTGTTTTCCTCCCATTGTAACAAGGCATAAAACAAGCTTTGTTTGATTTAGCATTCAGAGCAAGAGAAGACACTACTTGTATGCACTGGTGCTGAGTGCTGTGCATAATCAAACCCTGTACAAAGAATTACAGGAGAGATTAAAGCTTTAGTGCCTACAGAGACAGGTGAGATTTTCACAAGAACCTAAATGAGGTAGGTAGCTCCAGCCCAGGGAAGTCAAGAAACAAGGAGAAAAAGCCTTGGTTCCACACTGCTTCCCATGGAAAGATATTTGCTTCAAGAGACTGTTTGCCTAACTGCCACAAGTGTTCCACTGGGTTCTCTGGAATAAGCTACTAAGAATAGAAACCAAATGAAAAAAGATATGAAGATGTCTTTGAAAAAAATTTTAAAAATCTCTTTTCTCACAATTACTGACGTTTTGTGCCTGTTCCTTAGAAAATGACTTTCTAAAATGCTATTGACTACACAGCTACACAAAAGTAGCAGCAAATTTTCAGAAAGACTACCAAAACGATCCTAAAAGGATCATTTTAAACTGGAAGTACCTAATCTTTAACAGCAACTTCATGTTCAGCTTGTCTGTGACTAATGTATACAAACTTAAAGTCAGTCCTCAGCTGTTATTTGAGAAAGAAGGGCTAGATGGGAAAAAAAGGAAAAGACTTAGTTGGGTACTATAAAAATAGGAAACTAGCAATAAAATTTAGATCCTACTGAATTTAACAATGCCATTATTTAACTTTATTCTGAATAATCCTTAACAGAAACTGCCATTTTCTAACTAATTAAAGACTCCAACTGTATGTCTCCCAGGAACAGAGAGAAGAAGAAGGAATAAAAGAAAACCCAACATCAATACCATAAAACCGAAGAAACAGATTCCAGATGTTTAAAAGAGAAGATTCTTTTCTTAGTCTCTCTAGTGTAGGTATGAAATTGGAAGCTTGGATTCTTTCTGTATTGTCTTCCAACTATCTTACTGATGTAAAATTGTTCCAGTGGAACTGGTTTGCCCTCATTACAATCACAGAAGAAATACTGCCTGCCTCGTGCTATCCAAACGTTCTCAGACCAGAAATGCTGTAGCAATTTCAGTCTCACCTGTGCTATAGAAAATCCAATCCACTTTTAGTCTGTCATGCAAATGCTGGTAATATTAGTAGTAGCAGTTGATGTTTTAAGCTCTAATAGTTTTTTTAGTTTTCTAATTTTTATAAACTTTATAAGTTTTATAAGTAGTAGAAGTAGTTTTTAAAAGCAGCAGCCTTTGTTCCCTTACCCTGTAGTATATTCCTAACCCTTTTACCCCATTCTATGCTCCCCATACCAAATCTACCCCTGAATTCAGTAGAAATGTTTAGTCTCTTGTCAAGGCAAGGCCTAGGCTGTTTGGGAACAGCTATATCAGGGCCTGCACAACAAAACGGAGTCAAAAACTAGGTAACTATGTACCCTTTGTGCCCTGAAGATGATGATGGTGATGAAGAGGTGGTCTCAAAACGCCCCCAGACCCAATTCTTGGGGGTGGGTCAGGAGGTGGACCAGCGCAAAGGCTACAGGGCAGACACATCTATGATTGGACGAACAGTATTATAAAAGATGTGATACAGCTGTATTCCGCGCCCACCTTGTAACAACTATTGCCTTGGCACAGTAAAGCCTTTCCTTATCCCACCCTAATTAACTGCTGAGTTATTTCTTAAGTCCAGGTGCAAGCAGGCATCACAGTATTGATAGAAGGCATCAGTTTTAAACTATCATGTAAATACAACCTAAGAGATGATCGCTGTGACTTCAGCAGCATCTGGTATTTGTAACTGAGAAAGAAGAATTCACTAACATGACAGTTCCATTTTGATACTTTACATAGTTAAAAGAATTGGGGCAAAGAAGAAGATGCATGTTCTGAGATGCAACTTTTATAGCCTGTACATTTGCAATACACACATTAAAGGAAAACTGCTTTGACTACTCCTACTATATTTGAATTAGGAATCGTGAGTCTCATTCCCTAGAAAAAACAATACGATCACTGCAGAGAAACAGATGTAGAATGTATTGGACTGGTGTAGAATGCTTTGGTTTTCATCATTTAAGATCAAATGTAAAATCCAATACACTACCATGCATCGGGAACCCCCCTCACACACACACTTTTTATTGTGGTTAATTTGGCACTCTCAAATTTAGAAGTATAACTAACGACTAAGAAGTGCTGCATCTGTATATAAACTATTGAGTATTATATTCAGTAAAATGTTGTGAGAAAGGATTTTGAAAAAGGACCCAACTACAATTTAGTAACTACAGCCAGCAGAAAGACTTTAACAATAATGAACCCTTAAAAAACATAGCCCCTCCCCAAAAAAACTAAAAGTTCATTTAGGATTCTGAATCAGGGATACATTGCATTTTATTAACTGCAAATTCATTATTTGGCACTCTCAAATTTAGAAGTATAACTAACGACTAAGAAGTCCTGCATCTGTATATAAACTATTGAGTATTATATTCAGTAAAATGTTGTGAGAAAGGATTTTGAAAAAGGACCCAACTACAATTTAGTAACTACAGCCAGCAGAAAGACTTTAACAATAATGAACCCTTAAAAAACATACCCCCTCCCCAAAAAAACTAAAAGTTCATTTAGGATTCTGAATCAGGGATACATTGCATTTTATTAACTGCAAATTCATTACATCACACCAAATGTACTTTTTACTCTTTCAAAGAAGAATATGCAGTTAACTCAAAAGAAGATATAAATCTAAATCTCAAGTCCTTTTCCAGTCTTTATAAAGCTGTTTCTTTCAAGGAAAACTTCCACTTACTAATATTAGCCTTGCAGCACAAGAGGCAGATGTAGTCCTGTCTTCCAGAGAAGTCTGCTGATGCACTGAAGAAGCTTGCCCAAAGTCAGGGTGGCAGATGTACAAAATGCTCTAGTTATAGGGTTTAACCAGACAACCCTAGCCTCAAAATCATTATTATAAAAGGGGTTCATCAGTGATTCCATTGCATACAGAGAGCTATAGTATTCTCTTGCCTGAAGAACTGGATTTGCACTAGTCTTGAAGTGTATTCAGGATAATAACTATATATTTCTATTCACTCCAAAAACTCTAAACACGTGAAAACTGCACATTCTAAAAAAAACATCTGCCATCATGGATATTCACAAGATCTGCTATACTTATGGAATGCATACAAATGAATTATAGAAAAAAAACCCTTAGAATTTCTTATAAATTTTAATTTTATTTTTCTTCACAAACACTTTAAAGCATTTGAAAATAAGTAAAAACATATTTAGTCCAGCAAAGTAAATCAGATACTGAAACTCAAATTGCTGTAGTTTAAAAATCAAAACAACACCCCCCATTTAAATTTTACTTAATGCGTTTGCAGCTAATGAGACCTTTTTCCTCCTCTTTTTCCTCTGTTCAGCAGGTGTTATGTGTGATTCTCATGCTCTCATGGTGACATTTACAAAGCACTGAAATATTTGTGAACTCTGCTTCTGAATATAATAATATCAAATATGAACATGTGGGGGTATGTTGATGATTTACTTGTTCAACTGAAAATAGGACTATTCTTGTAAAGCAAAGAACTCATCCCCTGAGGCAAAACCTCATACCTTACCTTAATATTCTGGCCTTTCCATGTGGAACTTTCTTCAGATGCGAAGACAATCCCACAGTGGTCATCTGACTTTCACCAAGCCCCAAATAAAGTCCTCACACAGGATTACAGTGAGAACTGTACTGTTAAATGGGCACTCTTTTCAAACAGAAAACAGGATGGTTTCAGGTCTTTGTCATACTATAGTTAAATATTGCACCATATTTTTAATAAAGGTTGGACTGGATTTTCAAGAATCTTGACCGAAGTTGGGAAACGATTATACCTTTATACAGTTTTGTCTTTCTGAAGTCTAAATGGGGAAAGAAGTTCTTTCTTTCTCTCTTGCCTTACAATACTGCTGTGCAAATGTAAACAATGACACTGCTCTGCAAAGAGAGAAGTACAGCTGCTTTCAGGATTTTAGGCAGAGGTGAACTAATTCCCTGGGTTACTTCTATCTATTGCAGAAAATTCACAAATTGCAATGGAAGATGTTTCCTTTAAATAGCACCATTCACAGCAGAGCAGACTTCCAAGATGAAGTTAAAAAATGCTGTATTGAAGATTTTTTTGGGAACACAGCGTCTAATAAAGAAGAAAAGCACATGCTTTGGAATTAACTGGAAAGATCCAGTTTCCTGGTCCTGATCTGGGAATTATAAATAGAGAAGTAAGTAAAAAGGGCATATTTCTCAGTGTTCCTTTACAACCCTGATATAAATGAGATTTTCAGTCTGTTCTGTCTTAGTGGAAGGAGCCCCACTGATGCAAACTGGAAGTATTAAAACTCCTCAGATTTATTCAGGTTGCCTGTTTGACCTTGATGCTGATATTGCTTGATTGTTTATCAATGGTTAAGTTTAGTGTGTGTGTGTGCACACTACATAAGTATAAATTCTTAGAATATACCCCATCCTTAGTTTACAAGAAATCAAGGACCTACACTGCATGCAATAGCTCCATGTCCAAAATATCAGTTTGCTAAAGCTGTTAGTGCAGATCAAAATCTATATTTTACATAATTCCTGGTATCATATATAGTTCACTTCTTTGATAAATACATTGAAGACATATGGCAGAAATAATGAAAGCAAACTAAAGCATATAATGAAAAAAAAAAAAGACAAAGGAGCAGGCAGAGTTGTATCTCACCTTGCAACAGTGCCCTTAGCATAGCCCTTTGGAACATTCAGAAAAATAATAAAAAGGTTTGATCTTCCTTTTTGGACTTCCATCTTGCTTTCTTTGAAGCTTTCTTTTAAAAACTCTAACTTGCAAGTGATACACACATGTACACGCAGTCATTTTTATGTCCAGAGACTGCCTTTTATAGTGGCAAAAGAATTTTTCCCCCCACACACATAGAGCATCAATGAAAAGGCTCAAATAGTTCAACTTTTCAAGACTATACTAAAAAAATACATCGTTTTTGATAATCTAGCTGTTTATTCTACTGCAGAACTCATATTTTAAAAACAATAGTAGATTTTTAGGCTGTGTTGAAGGCAGTAGACATTTGGTTCATGACGTTCACAGAAGAAATAAAGTTTTTACAACCTCACTGATGTATGGAAAGTCCATTAATCCCCTAATCAATTAATAAGAATAGACTATACCAAGGCCCTTTCCCCCAGCACTAACAATAAACAGGCTTGACTGTTGTTGGGGTAAAGAGGGAAGAGATCTGTTACGCACATTACTGCACCAGCAAAAGCGTAGAGCAAAACACTAACAAATCATGAGAGATTGGTTAGGTATGTGTTAGGTTATGTATTTTATGAAGTACAACAAACCAAATACATATAAAGTATTATATGAATTTTTTACATCATGGTATACAATGAGCATTGGATTAATCTGTGTTTTGTCTTGCATTATGAAATAGCTAGGCATGTACAGATTTCCAAAAATGCATTTCTATTTCAAAACTTATTCCTAGTTCATGTTTCACTTATGTATGAAAACATCACTATAGTTTTTAATTTGATACATTTCTCCAGTTTTCTTCAAAAACACACTAGGCATAAGCAGTTGTAAAATTAAACATGGCTATCCCACAGGCCTTGCATATTTTTGTTAGGAAAAAAAGCCCCAACATATGGGAATCAGAACTTTTACTACATAAGTGGAGAAGAGAGCAACAACAGTTTGGAACATGGTATGTATATAAGTTTCGATACTTTTCTATTTCAGCTTAACACAATTTTCCTTTAAAAAGTACAAACTCTTACAGTATAAAGGTGCCTTTAAACCAAATCTTCTATCTGTGCCTTGTTCCCTGCAAAGCATTTGTTTTGGCAAACGGCTAAAGGCCTGCCAAGAAAAGATCATCGATCTCTGCCTGAAAAGCTTGAGCCAGCTTTATACAGTAAGGGCTCAGTACAAACACACAATGCTTACCAGATGTTCAATCAGCTAACTGGATACAATCCAAGGGGTGGCTATAAATCCATGGAGAGATGTTCGTTATGAAGGCATTTGCCACACAAAGTTAAATTTATATAAGCACCCTTTGGAGAATCTCTTCACTGAGCAGCGCAGTTTAAAAGGATCATGCACCAACAGACTGAACTGTCACCAAGTGCTGATTTGTGTGTGCACCGATACCTTTAAAAAGAAATTTGGGTTTGAAAAATTCGCCTGCAAAGTTCATTTTCCCAACGAAATGCCTGTGCCATTACTCAAGTCAGTGTTAACTGGCAAGAGTCAAGAACTTAATGCAGGCTCTCAAACTATTATTTCACAGTTCCTCTTCTCAGGCTTTCCAGTTATTGCCATTTGAGTAGCAACAAACATCTACTTCCAGTTGCCATGCTACCAACAGGTGAAATTTTGTCTCAGAAGAAAGACATCACCTACCACACCAACAAGTAAAGACCACACCAGAGTCAGATATTACATTTATCTACTGACATTAACTTATCCTAACAGATTTATTTTGAGTTGTTCCTTTGAGATGAGAAAGTTGTCTGTCTGAGCACCAAAACCTTCAAGTTTCCATGTTAGTATAAATGCAATGTTTTGGGGCATTTTTTCGTGGTTTTTTGTTTGGTTGACTGTTTAGTTCAAAAAAACCTGAAACAAATAAGAAACGCAAGATATGGATGGTAAAGATTTCTTTCAGTTGTATACAGTTATAAAATAGACAGTTTCAAAAAGAAAAAGAAACATAGAAAAAAGATTCATTTTTGTAATAAGCCTCCACACTTCAGCACAGAGGTATTTTAAGCTTAAACCAAATAAGACTCAAGAGAAAAAACATTAGTAATAGCTTTGAATTATCCCTCCTAAGAGGAGAAATCGATGGCACAGCAGAAGGAGTAAACTTTGCAAATCAGTTTTTTCTTTTATTTCTTTGATTTTTCTCTTTTTCCTCACTTCTGCTTTGAATGAGTGAAAAGCTGAAAGGGGAAAAAAAAAAAATCCCCCAAACCCTACCTACATAAAACCAAAGCTTCAAAGGAATAGGTTCTCAGTTGATACACTGCATAACGAGTTCTGAAAAGAAAAGTTATGATTAGGTTTGAGGTTGGCTCACACAATACTACTTGCTAGTTTTCTATTAAAGCAGGAAAGCCTGCAGAAGAAAAACTAAAATGCTAGTGTAGAACCCTACCTTTATCCAAGCTATGAATAAAACTGTGACATTAGACCTTTAGAAGCGGAGTCTTCCTTACTGAGACTGAACAGAGCAGAACAACCAATGAATTCATGGTTTCTTTGACTGGATATTTTACTCTAGAGTAGGAAGGGAGAAAAGCTATACAATATAGACACTTCAAACCCTGTCTCCCTGAGCACACAATATTCCCAAGAACTTCTACAGGAAGCTGCACTTTTAAAAGAGTTTTAACTCAAACCTACCTGAGTCAAGGGACTGAAGACACAAACCATCCAATTAGCACTGCCAGTTCAGCAGTGTTCACACAGTTTCAGATTATTTTAACTCCCAGAAAAAAACCAGCCTTGAGTCTTAAAATGTAATGTTCAAGTGGCTTGATAAGTCTTGGTAAACAGTTTCCCAGATGTCAAGTAGCATCCTTACTTCACAGATACTTTACATTTTACCACCAGACACTGCCTGCCCCAAAGCCACAAGAGATCCTTTTGTGCAGATCCTTTTCACTTTGGAGAAGCTACAGAGGTTTGTTGGGTCCCCCTGAGAGATATGCACTCTGACTCCACCACTGACCCTTCCCAGACTCTGTATGGCTCTGTCTAAGCCACTTCCAACACTCAGCTTCCTCTCAAACATTAAAATACAGAGGAAGGCAAGGATGAGTTTGAGTTGAATGGTCAATCAAATTCCGGGTTGCAAAATCAGAGATAAGAAAGTCTTTAATAGTGACTTTTTTGCCATGTGTTTCCCATAAGTGCATAGGTTATTAAAAATAGACACTCCATTCATTCTCATTTAAAAATAAGCAAAAAAACCTAGAAAATATGTAACCTTTGTAAACAAGTGGTTAAACCAGCATGGACAAAACTAATACGATAAAGAAGGTTGACTTCTTAAAATGTAATTATGTGCATTTAAATTAAGCTGGTGATTAACTTGAAACTTTCTTTTAGAGACAGACGCCAGGAGGAATAGCAAAAGTGGGATAAAGATACATTGCAATGGAGACATCTATCAGTGGGAATAAAGAACAATTTGCACCTTCCAGTAATGTTTCTGAGAAGTTGAAAAATGTTTCTAGAAAGAGAGGTGAGCTGCTCTTCACCTAGCAGAAGAACATTCAGTGAGATCTAACTACCTAGTCATAATACTAGAAATTCTGAACAAACAAGAGAATTCTTTCACAAGCTGTTCAGCACACCAGGATCAGCAGCTGATGGCTGCCAGAAAGCAACAAACAGCCTGTCAAGGTTGTATTTGTAATAGAAGACATTAGTGAAAGAAACAACTGCTCTTCAGTAACACCAATTCCTGAAACAACCATGCAAAAAGACTAGCTCCCTGATGCATGTCACTTAGATTCTGAGATTTCTGGTTAAGCACCTTCTACTGTCCTCTGTTCAGACAGTGCCTGGCACAACCAGATCTCTTTCACTGAGCCCTGACAGCCAAAGAAGCATAATTAATGATGATGACAAAAACAACTACAACGTAGTTTAAGGAAAAGCTCCGGCAAATAGATACATTAGGAATTGCAGAGAAAGTTTTCATCCCATGGGATACTTTCTATGATCAGATCTTTGCAAAGGGACACTACAACATAGAACAGAAATACAATTTTTCTTGCTGTATTGATTCTACCTAAGTTGAATGCCTGGAACAAATCCTCTGGATACTCTGATTAACAAGCTGTATCTGTGTTACAGTTCTATCAAGTATGAGACACAAAAATGGCATTAAGAAACATACCCTGCTTCTACTGATACTTTTTTCATGCAGACCTTCTGCCATGATATGCCAACCAACAATAATCATATTTGCAAACCTGAGAACCTTCAACTAAATCAGCTAAGAACTGGGAAACCAGTCCAAACTCATATATTTTGAATTACATGTTAAACACATAACGTCAGGCAGTCTGAATTCTAAGGACTTTTGTTGGCCATTTCAATGCAAAAGGCCAAATTATCAACCAAAACAAAATATTTCCCATTCACGAAATGCCATGACTTCAGAGCAGGTTTTATTGTAAAATATCACCTTATATTCCTCATCTTATACAACTTTAGTATTTTACAAGAAGATGAATCTGAAGAAGAATGTATTGGAAGTTGTGGTGTTTTATTGCAATTCAACTTCCTGCTCTAAAATGGGGAATATGTAATTGTATGGAAAGAAAATTGCATAATGCAAATTCGGACATCTAATGATAAATAATCATTACAATTGATTTGACATGGTACATAAAGAATTTTGAATAGTTATTACATTTTTATAACATATTACCTATAATAAACACAGTTAAGGAAAATACGTCAAGGTCATTCTGAAGTTGTCTACAGTTGATTCCATACTGACATATTTCAAATGGCAACTTAATTTCTAAGTTGGTAGAAAGTTACTGTAAGTATACATTTCTGTCACACATAAAGCAGTAACTCCAAAGAAAGAAGAAACCTACAATGACAAATGCAGCAGCAAGGTCACAAGCTTTTAAATATAGCAGCACCTGTCTTTCAGTATATAACTGACTTTGCTGAAAAAGTTTTTAATCATTCCTCAGGCAATTTACCTCTCTCACCCACTGCTGGCCACCTGTTATTCCAGTTCATAAACTGAATCATTGTGTTATGTTTTAAACTTTCAGCCTGCATTTGGATCTTGATTAGCTACATTGGAGTTCTTGAGTACTTCTCAACTAATTCAAAAAACTTTACTCACAAAACTCTATAAGCACTAAAGGGAAAAAAAAAAAAAAAAAGAAAAAATGGATGAAAAGACACTTCCAAAGAATGTCAATAAAACAGTCAATGAGTGCACTTCAGTCTAGAAATAATGCATGTGCTACAGCAACACTGAATTAATACAGCAAATCAATATGACCTTGGACAAGAAGCGGCACTGAAGAAATGAGTAACAGAATGTCTTACAGATTGTCCTGTTCACTGACAGACTGCTACACAGACACAGCCTTCTACATAGCCCAGGCAGAAGTTCAAGACACAAGACTAAGACCTGTGCAACCATTAGATCCAATTTGCAAAGTAACAGAGAATAAATAGGATGGATCTTTCCCAAGCTAATTACTTCTTACAAACATGGGTCTACTATAAACTTCGTTTTTCTTACAACTGCATACATAACGTGGAGTCACCAGATGTTTGGTTAATAGCGGGAGTGACTGATTACATGCTTTACAAGACTGACAAACTATTCTGATAGAGTAACAACAACAGCAGCCACCCACATTTTGATTTGGTCTCCCAGAAGCAAGCTATCAGAAACGCTAATTCTTGAAGATGTTATGTGCTTCATATGGCACAGTACACGGCTCAAAGAATGATGTAAAAAATTCCAACTCATACTACTGATTGCTGTGCCAGGTTCAGAGCAGCCACATTTGTTTTTTTTGACCAAAGGGATTTGCTTTTGAAATACCCCTTAAAGTTCTGAGTGGGTAATTACTGTTTGTCAACACTTAAAAATCCAACCTAAGTATTAGAATTATTTTTAAAAATTCTATAAATAGAACCTTATCAATTAACTGTTGCAGTTATTTTAGGCTGTGAACGGACACCTTAGTGCATATCTACATTTGGGAAGTTTTCACTGAGAGCTGCTTCCATTCATAGGAAACAAATATGGATTTACTCTGAATGAACAAAGCCCTTTCAAAAAAAGTAAATCTACAGAAGGTAAATAACTCCACATTGCAGTTTTGGCAAAGCGAGTGTAAAGACATGATTCACAGGTGTTACAGAAATACTGCTTCCATAGTTCAAAATGGAGAATTAAACCCCTGTATTTTAAAAGGTGTTTTCTCACCCTCTTCCTATGTCAACATAACCAACATGTACTAAAATATTTTGCAGAACTGATTTTGAAGCACAATATAGGAATCTTTGAATTTTAGCAGAAAAAATTATATTCTAACTTTGGAGAACATCACCTCCAGTGTGACAAACAGTTTATTTAGCATTTTCTTTTCAGTATGTGGACCAGACAGTTCCTACTACAGAATTTACAAAAGATTGCTAGAATAAATAGTTACCATCCCTCTCAGTGCAATACAAATATTTAGAACCTATAAGAAGGTTCCAAAACAGCATTAGTGTAAAAACTAGACTTGAATTGAATGGAAGCAAGTTCTAGAAAATTATGTATTCAGAACAAATCTAAATTCCCTGAGATTTGAACAATCCATTGGGATGAGTTGGCTGGGCTGCAAGACATGTAGTGGAGAGCGGTCTAAAAGCCTTTGGCTTTCCAGGCTGCCTCCTAAGAAGTGCACTGTTTACTGCCGGGGAAGTAGAGCTTGTCCTTCAGGTGGCTTCTCAAAGCAACTTCACCATATAGAGTTGGCAGAGAAGCTGACACAGCTCTGTAACCTCCCATGGATTTGTAGCTTGGCTTTAGAATGGGAAAAAAACTGCAAGTAGCAAAGACATGAATTCGACTGTTCTTTCTACAGTTCCACATGAAAGTATCTGCTACGTGCTGATATTGATACACAAGGTTGGCTCTCAAAAGGTCTGTCTCTGCCTAGAGAGAGGCAGAAATACTCTTCACCTCCCTTTGTAACCTGCCATATTTCCATCTGTTCTGTACACCTAAGCCACAGCAATAATGAGAGTCCATGAATGATTCAGCTTAGGCAAGGAGGGGAAGGAGGAAGAGGAATTGTATACTTTTGTTGAGGAAGTCGGCTTATAACAATTACCTGTTTTCATTGTTTTGCCATGCAAACGCACATAGTGCAGAGGGATAAGCAATCCAGCAGCTGGGACTACGGGAAAATTGAATTTAAAGAGGTATACGGTAACAACATAAGCTTACTTTCAGTTTATACAGAGATTTACTCACATAAGGGCTCATTTGGAAAATCAGGTCTTTTGCCTCTTAGAGGTAGTGTAACAATGCTCTCTGTCCATATCAATGGATTCAAGTAATCTTAAGTCAATTATACCAAAACAGAATTGGGATATCGGTCTTAAAAAATCCTTTAGGAGTGCCAAATAACTGAAGTTACATTATTGACTGCTGATAACTGCAAACCTGCTTGTATCACCTAAAAGAAATAAGTCTAGTTTTCAGTATACAGCATTACAAGACAATAGTGGTTGGTGAGTATACATATTACATTTCAACAGCTAAAATGTTTTACTGCTTTTTAAAAAGATACTGATAACTGAGAAACATGCAACTTAATTGCCTCCTCCAGTTAAAACTGCTGCTACAGGTATTTGTATTTCCATAAATTGCTTTTTTTCCCCCCCTCCAGAACTCCAGGTGAAATAGTGATACTCATTTGCTATGCACTCTGTTGCTATTCACAATGAAGACTGGAGTTCAAAAACAAGATCCTGGTTAACAAATTAGGTCAAGAGTGGCAATCACCTCATATAACCCTGGCCACTCAAAGTGATGCACTTAGTGTAACTTTGATCTTATGTTCCTTTTATATTCAAGAAATACAGATCAAGTACTGTGAACTTACCCACTGAAATTCATAAAATACATATCAGATGTATTCTCTTTACGTACACACATATGTAAACGTGTATATATACATAAAAGACGCATTTTTGAAACACACAGAATAAGCTACGTCGCATGTGGTTTAGGTGTTTCTGTTCACCACACAATGATCCATACAGTCGTTATGTTACACAAGGTGCTTCACTAAGAGAGCTGAATATCCAAAATTAGCTAGGCCACGGTCCTAACAAAGGAGTCCAAAACCAGGATTTCATAACATCACTAAGAAACACCACAAAAAAGGTTTACAAACTGTTGTACAAACTTGGTCCAATTTCCCTTGTGAGGAAAACTAACTTTCCTAGAGAATTTTGCAAAACTTCTACACAAAACTTTTCCACAGTTATGTAATTGCATGGAAAGCTCTAAAGGTATACAGGTTCTACTGGCACTTTGTAAGCACCAAATTCTTCAGAGTTCTACCAAATCCACCCCAGCTAAAGCCTCCTGGTCTTCCTGAGGGCTTCCCATAAGACAACATTTCATAAGCTGTTTTCCCTCCCTTGCTGACCAATTTCCATTTGAGTGTTCCCCTTCAACACTAATGTAGTGACACAAATTCTAGTTCTGCAGATTTCTTTCCAAGCCCCTTTCAAGGTAATGCACCACATAATAAAGGAGTCATTACCATAGGCATTTTATATTTTCCTGTATAAAAGGCTGGAGACTTCAAAACAACTTTTGAAGAACAACATAATACCATTCTTCCTGCCTATTGGCAGTCTGACACATCTGAATTCATCCTGTGATGAAATACTAACAGTATGCTCATCTGGGTATCAATTAGCTATCAGTGGATGGTTGGAAGAATGTCTGCCTGCTCTATGACGTAATCACATCAATGCCTTTAACCACACTTCAGTTAATCATTGTCAGGCCAGTTAGAAAGATATGTGGGAGACTAGTATTTAACTGAGATTTTCTTCAATATGCAGGAAGAAAAAAGGCAGAGCCTATCTTACGTGGCTATAAGATAAAGTTTAAATAATAGTTTCCTTCATTTTTAAAATTCAGGATTTATAGCAATATGTGTTTTTGTAAGCTACTGCTAGTAATTGGTCAGAGTGCAGCAATTCATTACAGAGAACAGAAAGATAAACAGGCTCTTCTGCTGTTTCTCAACTGTGCCAGGCAAAACAATTTCATTTCATAGCATTTTCGGTTTCAGGTCCTGTCAGGGTTTATGTGAATCTTCTTTATGTACTGTGAACCAACAATAACCTCGTTTAGCTGAGCTCTATGAGCTCCTGGGAGAAGCTGATCAAAGCTGGACAGAAATTAAAATAATCAAACCCAAACCAATCGTCAAGGCCATTTTAGCAGATCAGGCTGTCATCAAGTGCATGACTAAAATACACAGATCTGCTTCTTTATAAATTATCTTATTCCCACAATATATCATTTTACTCTGTTCAAAGTTAAAATTAGAAACTTTAAAAAATTATCTTTAGATTTTTTCTCAAGAATTTAATAAATACTTCTCCTCTATATTTGGGTTTTTTCCCAGCATGTAACTGCTGTATCATAAAAATGAAAGCACCTCTTAAAATTACAACATTTTGGTCATTCCTTTACTTGAAAGAGAAAATTGATAGTGGAAAAACACCAAATATTAGAATAATTTAAAAAGCAAACAAACTCTAGCCCCTCAACTTTGACATCTTATAATTTCTACCTATATAATGGTTAGCAGTCTTCAAAAAACAGATTCCAGAAGTTTCCTCTGGAAATTAATCCTACTAAACTCCTGTCAGTTCTTTACTGGCCTTTTAGCTGGTATTATTACCATTAGGAATTAGCACAGTAAGACAAAACTACAACTTGCTTATTGACTCACAGGCAGATACATCAAATTGTGTTCTTTTTAACTTGACCTCATACAGATTTAAGAGCATATCAGCACACACCTCCTCTAATAGTTCCATTACATAGACCCTGAGAAGATTCCATTCATGAAAGAATAAGGTAAAATATTGAAAGTCCCTACCTTCACCTGATGATCCTGAAAGGTCTATGATGACATACACTCTCCCTTCTGGCTCCAAGTCAATCTGTAATCAAGAAAAGAATTAGAAAAAAAAAACACCTTAGAATGGCTCCCAAAGCAAGTGACTGCACATGCAGGAAACAAAAAGTTTCCAAACATTACAAAGCCAAGGTGTAGGCAGGACACATTGACTACCAACAGAGCCTCCTTTTGCAAAGATGTTTGGGGGACCCTGTACCTTCACTGGAGTAAAAAAGAAGAGTAACACTTGGAAAGTTGGAGCTCAGTGAGTTTTATATATCAAATATATGAAGCACTGTTCTGCCATACATTTACACCATTGTTTGCAAGGAGACAAGGAAGAAAGTTAAAAACTGCTACAACTAAATAACTTTTTTACTGTAATTTATACTGAGCCCAGCTATGCCAGTGTGGAAAACACTGTGACCTATTCAGATCTGAGCAAGACAGATCAGATCTGGTCACAGAACAGGGAAATGAACACACACAGCTTGTAGGGCCAGTTAACACGTGTTTATAATACTCCCTTTGTATCCCCACTGGGAAAAAGAAATACATGCTTTATCCTCTTTTTCTGAAACACAAAATTTGTTTATTTCTGGACCAATCTGGTAGATTTTAAGGAGCCTTTGCTCTTGTGGAGATCACTTTCACTCTGCATGAAATACAGGTGCTCAGCATGAAACTGCCATATTTCCAAGATTTCGTGGGCTGTTAAAAAAAGCTCCTGTAACTTTTAGGCACTGCAATGAAGAGCTCATTACAAGTCTTCCAGTATTTCACCATGTTTCAACAACAATTCTAAACATTGCTGGATTGGAGTATCTTAATGGTGCACCACACATTAAAAAGAATTTTTGCCACCACCTATCTCTCAGAAATTAAACTGTAACTAAAACATTATGTAATCAATAGCTCTTATTGTCACATAGCAGTTGTCACGCCATTTCAGAGACTGAGTGACGTGATGTGACTTACTTTAATACGGTATTTTCAATCTACTTTAGTAAGAAAAGCACACACATAAAATCACGTGCCTGCTGCCAGGGTGTCTCAGGGGGCCTTGTCTGCCAGGTCCCATCCTGTGTCTCACCACTTCATCCTGGAGCGAGTGATCAAGGAAGCACCAGGGCAGCCCCAGCCATGGCCACCAGGGACCCCCCTGAACATGGGGGCAGGCCAGGGCACGTGCTTTGCTCTCCATCACAGAAACGCCCAAACTTGTTTCTGCTACTCTGAGGCAACTGCACATGGAGCTTGCGGCTGGGAACAGGCAACCTCCTCTTCTACCTCATCACAGCCTTCCTCTTCCTCCTGTGCCTGCCCTCTGCTCTGCTACAGCAGGGGAAGGTGGCCTTGCTTTCCCCATGTGAGCAAACACCCCCGAGTGCCCCCCTCCTAAGTCATGAGCGACATCAGGGCACAGCACTAGGGCAGCGTGAGGTGATAACCAGGAGATCACTGATACACACTAACAACTTAGGAGACCAAACGATTTGTCTTGGCAAATAAGCAAGTAAATGAGGAAAGGAAGGAGGCAGCAGAACAGCTGGGCTATGCCAGGCTTTGACAGCCTATGTTCAGTGGGCAGCTTCATTGGGCCATCTTTTTTTGTGTCTAGGTTCCTCTCATCACCTGAGAGGACTTTTAAAGAGGGGCACCTCTGTTTTCTCCCCTCATTTTGGCCACGGCTTCTGAATGCATCAGGGTGATGCAAGCTCCTCCTTCCACCGACCAGCTTCTCACAGAAATGCTTCTCTGACCTTCAAGAGTGAGCCGGTAGAGGAGTTCACAGGTCCGGCTGATGTCATCGGACCAATGGATCAAGAAAATTATCTCAGCAGCTGTATTGTAAATAGATGAGGCAGGCAATAGGTGTTAGCAAGGCCAGGGGTAGCTCAGAGGAGAGGAAAATGAAAGTGTGGTTTAGTGGCTTTTTTATAAATAATAGTGTTGAATATTCAAGTAAAGACATTTTTAACAATTTCTGAATTGGCTGCATGAGTTCTGTGGGGGAGGTTTTTGGGGTTTTTTGGCTTTTCTTTTTGTTGTTTTAAATAAAGCTGCTGATCTTGAAAGACTGTTCCTCTCCCTTTGCCGTTTTTAAATAAGAAAAATATTAGAAGATCAGAGGCACAGGTGGATGAATAGACTTTGATGTCTATGCTGAGGGAGGCTTTTGAAAAACTGCTATAGTACTCAACAGATGGCTGTATTAAAGACAGATATGTCTAATGTTCTGTTTGTATCAGCACTGTACGCTGTTTGTTAAGCTTTCAGTAAAATACGCAGTTCAAATCCTAGCGTGCACGCACACAGATAAAACTCCAACACCATCCCCACAGAAGAATCAGGCATCTGGAGGAGTTAGTGACCACCATCACAAAATCTCCTGCCCATGTAATTACAAACAGCATTGGAAGCAACTCAGGAAAAAGACTGGAGCACTGAAACCAAGTTTCCATTACCCATCAAGTGGACTGTTTTCATTTACATTTTATTAGAAATGATGCTTACCGATTTTGAATTGGAAATTTTGCTGATGCTTTAAGCAAAATGAACTATTTATAAAACAGAGCCTCTTTCAAAAAGAGAGCATGTTTTAGTCTTAAAATATTCTAATACAAATAAGAATGAAATGGACATTCTTATCTTTATATTTATAAAATACCCCCATTTCATTTCAGTGAGTACCTCTGCTGACAATCTCATCAGTCACACGAATTCGTACTTCTGCCAGAAGCCAGCAGCTCAGCTGACCTTACACATAAAAAGAAGACCCAACAAAAGCAGAATCCCCTAAACTGGTAAGAAACCTTCATTTTATCTGAGGTCTTTCATTTATCAAGGCAAATAGAGAATAAAAAGGGCTGATTCAGCCTTAATTTTTCATTAAAAATTTCTAATTTCATGCCTAGAAACATAATGGCGTAAGTACCTCCAAAGTACTCAGATTACTAGAATATGCATGCCTTTTCTTTCAGTCTGCACATTAAACTACACCTAGACTCTGCAATGTCATTTTATAAATAAGTAACAAAAGATGCATACAGCAAAATCTAAAGTTCCCATGCATTTTTCACCAAATGCCCTGAAAGTAATCACATGTGAAATGCTCTTAGACACATGTAACCAGAAATAGAATGACTGGCCAAATTCAGCTGAATGTAACAGACATCCTTGAATGCAATGGAAATAGTCTGATCACAGCAATTCCGATTCTGACCCTTCTACTTGACTAAAAATACTCCCTCTGAATGCAGCCAAATTTATACATGCAGAGAGACACAATGAGAAGATATCTAAAAAGACATGACTGTTCAAAAGGACAACAGGGAACAAGGCAAGATGCAAACTAGGGATGGGATGGAGGAGTTGATACAAAAGCAGCTTTGCTGCAAGCAAGACACATTGCAAAATACGTGCCTTGCACATACACGTCACATTTTCCACGTGCAGCAAAAGATGTAAAAACTATCATGAAGCAAAATGTTTGATCACCAAAACATTTACCCTGTTACTGACCCATACTATTGCTGTGACTTTTGCTAAAATACAGTTTTAGCATATGCAAGTATGATTAATTACAAAGGTACTTTAAGCAACTTCTGTATTGTTCAAATAATCCATATGTGGCAGCATATTGAGATGAGTACAGTCGTTGCTGGAAAGCAGCACAGATCATCAAAAACTGCAGGCATGAATAGAACCTATTAGTGGCCTGTTTCAGGGAACAAAAGGCAACCATCCATAAAACCAGACATACTTTCAGGGGAAAAAAGCCGTGTTGCAACCAAGGCCAAGCTTCAGCATATTGAAGGCATTTATATAGCTTCACAGTCATTAATGGATTTTATTTTCAACACCCTTCTGAGGCAGTTCCCCATCTGCAAAATGGGATACTCCCAAAGGCACAAGCTAGACTAAATGACTTGCCAGAAAGTCACACAAGAAGTCTCTGGTTAAACAAGAAAACTTTGGTCTCTGGAGGCCCAGACTGCCCACTGGACCATTTCTCCTATTCCTCAGTTAAGCTTCACTTTGTCAAGCGATACACATCCTGTCTTCCAGCAATACCAGAGACTATCAAGTACTCTTTTTGTTTTTTTGAACAGCTTTAATGGGTACATATCTAGGAACCAATCTCCTTTCTTCTCCATTCAATTAATGCTAATCCGTAAAAACAATACAACCAAACAAAAAATGGCATAAATATGTCTCTGCACAATTTCCAAAGCAGCACAGTTCTTGGGCAATTCTACAGTAACACAAAATTCAAACTATGCAGAGGATTGTGAAAAAGGTCCAGCATTTTCTCAAGGTTTGTTTTTTGCAAGTTTTTAACTCCTATGCATTCTTCTGAAAAACTGAGCCCTAAGCTCAGCTAGAAGCTTACCTTTTTCTCCTCTCGGGTGCAAGACATTAATTCCCACCCCTAAAAATATGAAACTTGGACAGAATTCTCTTAGACTACGATTTGCTAAGGAAACCACACACTCACTCTAACCTTAAAGAGATGAGGAAGATTAGAATATATTATGAAAATAGCAAAATTGCACCGATGCTTCATATTTGAATATGAATAAGCCTGAATAACTGTGTCAGCATTTGAGTTGGGTTTCTTTCATTCTATTTGACAGCACCAGCACAGAGGTTTTGCATGCTGTGTGGAACAAACTGAGTCCTGCTGTAAACAAGTAATAACAGCTCAGTGCCCCATTACCACAGGTTTTCATTTGATCGTAAGTGAGTCCATCTATGTTCCAATACAAGAATGTCACCTAAGACTGAGTGCACTGTAGTCATTTAAAAGTCAACTTGTTTCAAAAGAAATTTAAGGACAGTCATTGACAGAAATGCAGATCTGAAATAAACAATGAGTAGATAAATGCATTTTCCATTACTGAACTTCCCAACAGCACAAAGGTTTAGTCAGTTCTACTTTGATCTTCCTTTAGCTAGACAGTATATGAAACAATGCAAAACCCCTTTAAACTAAAGCTGTTGAGGATTTTGGCAAGAGTATAAACCTAAACAGACTGTATAAGCCATAGAAACAGAAAGAATTAAATCATAAAACCTGCTTTGCACCTCTTCTCGTGATGCTCTAGGATTATCTGATATTTGGGTAGCTTAAAGCATAAACACCCAGGCACATGATCTGTCACTGCAGATGGTTATTTGAGTCACGTCAGACTTGAGAAGTCAGTATGTTTTTAACCCTTACTGAGCACAGCACAATAAAGTTTCTCGTTGAACACACAACTTCCCTGAAAGACAAAGGGAAGAGATTGTGCTTAAACTGCTGATAGTTGCAAAGCCAGAAGGGGTGTGTGTGGCTTTCATCTCTCTGCTATTTTTAGAGGCATTTACGTATCCCATTTTGATAAAATATTATTTCTGTGAAAATGCATCAGAAAATCACAACAGTTATAATGTAATAGAAGATCACTGGAAACAGTATGAGCTGGTCTTAGCCACAAGATATTTTTGCTTCAATTTAGACAGCTAATACAGTATCTATTTTAACTTATTTAAAAAAACAAACAAACAAACAAAAACACAAAAAAACCCCAAAAACAACAACAAAAAATTAACAGTGATATTTTTCAATATAATCAAAATGACTGAAGCCCAAGTTATTTAAAAACTTTCAAAACCACCATCAGCACTGGAACAGAAGCAAACTCTTGACCAAAAAATATGCTAGAGGTATGATAAACTTGCAAACTTGCCCCAATATTCACACCTGAATCCCCAGCAAGCTCACCTGAAATGAATAATTTTGCCATAAGCTACATAAGGTCAGCAAAATAGCTGAGAAAAAGTTATTTAATAATATTATCTGAAAATTAACAATTTCAAATGTTACATCATTAATTACATAAGATAAACCTGACTTTTAAAGAAATTATCCAGAAAACATATTCAGAAAACTTCCCTAGAATCTCCATTTTCCTCTGTGATTCTCCCCCCCCCATCATCCTCTTGCTCATCTGGAAAAGAAAGCAGGGCTCTTTGGAGTCAATGCACTGCCACAAAATTCACAAGTCTGCCTTTCATTATGTTTGTTACATATTTGATTATTATAATTATAGAGAAACATAACACAGCTTGCTCCATGGTAATTGACCACAATGATATACATAAAAGTTCAGAAATTTTGGCCACAGGGGATTCTATCAATTATTTACTCATACTCAGAAGTCAACAAAAAAAAAAAAAAAAAAAAAAAAAAAAAAAAA